>JAJMGZ010000137.1:0-13037 GCA_030582795.1 Metschnikowia chrysomelidarum | reverse complement strand
TCTCGTTGATCTGCTGTTCATTTTTGTCAGTACCAACTTTGTAGTTGAGATTCATCACCTTCTCCAGTGTCGCAACAACCTTGGTCTTGTATCCAGACTTGAAGAAGTCCGGTTGGAAACCCGCAAAAGATTTCCACTCGTACTCGAAGAACCGCGCAGATGCACCCTGCGTACAAACCTTGCTCACCTCACATGGTTTAGCAACTTCCGCAAGAGCCGGAGGGCATTTTCCGTTTTTGCCGGGTCCCTGATGAATGTGCTCTCCCAATTTCTCCACCAAGTTTCCGTCTGGTCCCTTTACCTGGAGTTCCAATTGGTTGATCTTCTCGTTGTTGAATGATACAATCTTGATCGGGTAGAAGCTGTCCTTTTCGAGTGTTACCTTACCCCACACTTCTATTCCGGCATCCTCCGTCTTCACAAGCGTCTCCTCGTTGACACTTGCTATGGCATCCCATGAACACGACTCGCCAGCTCCCAAATGCAAAACACTCATCCGGTCTGCCGTCAAGCCAAATTCGTAGACACCATGAGAAGGTGCTTGGAAGAATCCACTCAACTCCAAGGTGATGTTACTGGATGACACCTGAGTGCCATAGATCTCGTTGACTTGCTCTTTATCTTCATCGGTACCAACTTTGTAGTTGAGATCCGTCACATCCCGCTGTGTCTTAACAACCTTGGTATCGTATCCAGACTCGAAGAAGTCCGGCTCGAAACCCTTGAGTGATTTCCACTCGTACGGAAAGAAGCGAGCAGATGCACCCTTCGAACACTTCTCCCTTACAACACATGGTGTCGCGGCTTGAGCATCGACCTTTCGGTGATTGATAATGTTGGCTTGAGAAGTATGTGAATGAGGATTAGGATTTTTAGAGGTCTGAGAATTAATGACAGATTTTTCGGGGTTTTCTGGGGTAAGAGTTACCTGATCAGAAAAAGTTATCTTAGCGCCACTCACGTTCAACTCGAAGTCGGCATCTCTGTCTTTGTTCACGTCTTGCTTCCTCTTCATTTCAGGGGCTTGTGCGTTTTCGGATGAGAAATTCGCCCTCCTGGAAGAATTGAATTCGCGGCCAATTTCCTTTGCTCTTGTAGTGATTTCTGAAGATGTGTTGGAGCTGATGAGCTCAGGTTGTATGCCGGACAGAGGTACTTTCTCCGTTTCCATATGGCAAATGAAGTCTTTCATATCTTCCTTATACTCATTTCCGAGTGGATCCGTGAAACGAAAATCCATCCGATCGCCATGATTGTTTTTAAATAAAGTCAATTTCAAAGGGTAAACCAAATTGGATTCAAGAAAGGTCTTTGCTTTTTCCGTAGAGGTCTTTCCCTGAGAGATCGAAGTCTCATCATTACTAGCGAGAAAATATTCTTCAACCACCAGATCCAATGAGCTTTTGTAGCACAGAGCCCCCGCTCCAAACTGAAAGGAAACTTCCGCATTGGATTCCAAATAAAATGTGTAATATCCTGTGACATTTGGCTTGAAAAATCCCCAATATTGTATGGCATAATTCAAGGTAGGCACGCTGATATCGTGGATTTCATTTTGTGTGCCCGGAATGCTGTCAAAAGATGGGCTCTTTATGTTTGCAGCTGAGCTGAAAAGCAATTTTCCTTGTGTTACGGTATTTTCTGAAATGTTTTCATAAATATGCACGCCGAAACCTCTTTCCTTGGTCTCGCGCTTAGATGGACATCCCTTGATCCCATATACCTCAGCGCTCGCAGCGAGCGACGCTGCGAGAAGTGCGCAAAAAAGCATGGGAAGCATGAATGTCTTTCTCTCGCAAAGGATTTCTAGTTGCACAAAAACTTTCGAGAGAGTAAATGACAGATGACTCTGTCTAAGTATTATCTCCCAATTTTTGTTTTCTTGGCAGGGTTTTTATCATAACAATACTCTTTATTGTTCGTCTCGGTAAGCGAGCTTAAAAATCCTTGGCGCGCGCCTGCACGTCGAAAGCTCGAACAGGAAAGAGCGCGGCGCTCGCGTCTGAGAACCTGATGAACGTTTTGTGAATAATGCTCCAATACTTACATTGAAAAAATTACTGAGCATTCTTGAGCCGTAAAGAGAGCTCTTTTCTTGGCTAACCTATCCCTGTTCTTATACATGAAGACTTCATTCATTTCAGTCGCTCGGATGTTGTCATTTGGTGAGAAATGAAATATCTGGCTTCGCCGACACCTACCCCAATTGCTACCCTTGCTGATATGCACAGCGCTTATTTTGTATGAGAGTTAGCGCTTTTTTAAAATAAAGAGAATTGATGAAAATTTGCTGTACTTTCATCAATAATTGTAGATTAGGTCATGAAAGCTTCCATCAGGTATCAGGGCGAGAGTATCAGGTTAAAGGTACTTTATTTTCATTTCTGGTGTGCCGTTTAGGATTTCTTAGGGTATTATTACTTTTTGAAGAAAAACTTTCTCGTTCCATCCATCTAGTTCGTCGCCAAATACTGTCTTACATCCTTCTGGGCAAACACCAACGCCGTGCTAAATTTGTAATCAGGTAATAAGCTTTCGAAGGACTGATACAATCACGTTCAAAGGTCCCCTTTGCTTCAATTTCTTGTTCCGAGAAAGACAAAAACGCTTAAAACTTTTTTTAGTTTCAAGCTTTGTTAAAAAGTTTGTTGCGGCGAAGTGTATTGAAATTGTCCCACGTCTTTTGAAAAGAGTTTAGTTAGCAGCCAAATAAAAAAAAATTGAGAGTCGCTCATTCAGTTGAATTTACTTGTTCAGAAAGTAGTCCCAATCTTTGTAAGGCCTACTGCTCACGCTCTTCATAAATTGAAATTTTTGTTCGTACATACTTAGAAATGTTCCTTGGCATTAACTAGCGCGACATTTTTGCCGCTTAACGTAGGTCGAGACGTTTCATTTTTGCCGCTTAACGTAGGTTGAGACGTTCCATTTTCGCACTTCCAATATGCGTGCTTTTTTTTCAATGGTTATGCTTGGGGAAACGTTTCTTTTTTTTTTTTGTGGAATCATCGAATTACAGGATTCACACACGAATTGTGACGGTTTGCCTTCATGACCAGGTGGCTACATGTTCCCTTGAAGACATTTTGCAAACGAATAGGGGCTGCATGGGTACATGTATCAATAAAATTTATGATCAATGATTGCTGAAACACACTGAGTTCGTATAATCCAATGACACGGGTCTTGTTTTCAAAAGAATGTTTAAGGCTTCTCGCAAAATTTTTAAAAATTGGATGGCCTTTTTTTCTCTGTATAACTTGGCTCTTTCACAGGTGGAGGAGTGATGTCTGTCGCTAAAAATCTGCCTAATACGCGAGCGCTCGACCCTACAGCCAAGCTTTTTTAGAGGAATATACAATAAATGCAAGAAAAAATTATGGTGTACAGAATTTTCCAAAAAATGCAAGAATTTTTTCTTCTATTTCGTCACGTAGCACTTCAAAAACATCCATCTCCATGCAATTTAAATTCTTGCATTTTTTTTAAAAATCCTGTACTTCGTTACGTGTGTTTCGCGAATATTTCTCTACAGGGCAAGTCCATCAATTTCCATTAATTCCACTGACGCTGGACTGTGGAAAGGGATGCTCCCGAAATTTACGTGACGTGAGTCATGAAAAAAGTTTGAAAATCTTGTGTTTCATGCATGCTTGGGTCGCAAGAATCCTCCAGAACTCTGACCCATACACATTGTTGTTCGCCACAAAGAAGCAACAAATCTGAGATTCTGATGCCTCACCTTAATCTATTTGTATTGCCAAGCCTTCGCTTCCTGAAGTTAATCGACTTTCTTATCAACTACGAGTGAAATGCCTCGCATTAAAACAAAAGAGTGTCCAAAGGCGTTATTATTGGCAAGATTTTCGACTGCTTCCACCAAGCAAACATATTTCAGGCTGCAAGTTTTCTACTCAGCGAAATCTTCGGCTTTTGTCGAGGGGATGAAAATCGGGGCTTTTTGTAGGCGAAGCAATGCATCCTGCGACGAGAGGCGATTTTTTTTTTTTTTTATCGAAAGATACTATGTATTACAGGTCGATGTAACTTGACGTCTTGTGACTCCTTATCACACCCAAAAAATCATTTATTCATGCTAAAACCTGCAATAGTTCGTTCCCAAGATTGACAAAGCCTCGTCGGTGCCGGTTTAGTGTATTAGGGAATGTCATCGGTCTCAGGTTTGATGCTCCGTAGGGCCTCAGACATAGTCTTTCTCGGGAGAAGCGAGGATGACCCCCACCCTTCGCTTCCAGGCGCCAGCGAGAAAAGACCTTGCGAATAAACTTGAAGTTCAATTAGATGAGAAACAGCATATGTAAGCACTTGACCACTGTGACCTTGTGATCGAAAGACCAACATCTTGAACGACAGGAAAATAGAGACATAATGAGTTGTTTGTAGGCTTATATTGGTGAATACATTGAGAAGAGATAAGAAGTTCAGACTTGAGTCTTCGCGCTAGAATAGGCAACCTGCTATCACAAGCTTCAGCTAGCGACTGAAACTTCTTTGATTCAAAAGAGAAGAACTTATGAACTTTGAAGAGAGACAGTATTATAAATTGCGTAACAAGACGTCCAAAACATAATTGTGTGAAGAGCGCACGCGCTAAAACAGGAGGTCGCCAAGTTTTGCATCAATCAGCAGCATGAACTGCTCAGATTGCTGGTCAAAGATTGGCCCTTCAAGTTGATATTAGACTTTGCATTACCTGAGGATGTCGCTGCTGCAGCATTGTTCGTCATCTGTGCCTTTATTTGTCTTGCCATGGTGTAGAATGCCTGCTCGACGTTTGAGGAGGATAATGCTGATGTCTCCAAGAAAGGAATGTCCATTGCCTCCGAAAACTCCTTTGCTGCGGTATATTCCACCACTTTTTTATCAGACAAATCAGCCTTGTTTCCCACGAGTAATTTCATAACCCCGCCAGTAGCGTAGCGATCGATTTCTTGTAACCACTGCTTCACATTGTTAAAGGATTCCTGGTCAGTAACATCATACACGATAATAATACCGTGTGCTCCACGGTAGTAGGACGATGTGATCGTTCTGAACCGTTCTTGACCGGCGGTATCCCAGATTTGTAACTTGATAGTTTTCCCATCGAGCTCAATTGTTCTAATCTTAAAGTCGACGCCAATGGTGGAGATATAATCCTGAGTGTATGTGTTATCGGCGAAACGCAACAACAAGCAAGACTTACCGACACCGGAGTCACCAATGAGTAGTAATTTGAACAAGTAGTCGTATTCGTTATTCATGATTTATGGCGATTATCAGCGGCAAGATTCTCAAGGCTTAATTCACTTATTGAAGCAGATGAGCAGCTTGGAAATAAATAGGAAAGGTACCGGTGTCGTAAAAAGATTTGTGGCTTGCTAATGGGTTTGGCTAAGAGGATGATGTTCTTGAAACACAAATTGAGATCGTGCAGTCACGAGGGGGGAATTAGCAAGCAGAAAAAGAGGACACACTTGAGCTGCTTAATTTCACGCTAGTTGTGTTAATTGTTAGATTCTTTATAAATGTACCTACAAAAAGCACTGTTCTGGCGTTGTCGACTTTTAAAGAATTGTGGGAGGTGATAGCAGGGGTGGTGCCTTCGTGGCAGGTGTTAGGATGTTGTGCTGTTGGGGGCGAGGTTGCCTGCAAACTTAATACGCGCACGACCCATGTCTGGGGGCTTCTTGGGCAAGTGCTCACGCTGCGCCCGTTTTCTCAAAGCGTGCTAGGCTATCTGCTATTTCAAGTAATACTGACCATTATTTGGAATACACTACCGATTTCTTTTCTAAAATCAATTTTCCTCATCTCTTTTCTCTTCTTGATATGTACAACAGACAAATTGCTGCGTAATACTTCATCTCAATATTCCAGAAGGCTGTTGAAATCCATTTCCGCCTTTCATGTGAGTTTTTCCAGACTACGCGTGAGTTCTCCAGATGGATAAGTCAAGCGATCTTAGAAAGAAGAGGCTTTTGTCATCGGAATAATCAAAAATACCTGTCAAGCCGGAAACTTTTGGCTCAGTGGTCGAACCCTCAAAGTTGTGGGGCAAGCCTTGATAGTCAACACAAAATGACATGTTGGGGTGTGTCTGCACTAACAAATTATTCAAGTATTCTCCAGTGTCTGCGCGTGAGCCGGTCCGATTCAAGGTTCTACGATGATCCTATGATT
Source organism: Metschnikowia chrysomelidarum (assembly GCA_030582795.1). NCBI lineage: Eukaryota > Fungi > Ascomycota > Pichiomycetes > Serinales > Metschnikowiaceae > Metschnikowia > Metschnikowia chrysomelidarum. Next base: position 6,854 of record JAJMGZ010000137.1, on the reverse strand, counting down.
TCACATAAACCACCAGTAATCGATTGCCATGAACAATTCCTGTACATACGCTATCTTAAACGTGAGCTATCTGTTAACCGAATACCACGTGAGACTGACTCCGGAAGAAACCTATCGGGATTTTCTTCCATTTTCATAAAGGAAATCGCCTACAAAAATGACACAAACCAGACTCCCCTCATATGCAAGCATTGGCGCGTAGAATATTTATGGGAATGGCAAGAATTTGACAACTATTACACTGTCCTGCTGACGCAACTCCGACTCTACTCCACCTTCGAGACTTCGACGGCAATCTTTTTAGCCGTCAGTCCATTAAGCTTCTTCTTCGCAATTGCGAGCATCTTCGTAAACCAATACACGTTTAAGAAGTCTAAAGCCAAGTTGAGCAGCAAAATAGAAACTGGGAAGAATAAAGAGTCTTCGCCAGCGACAATGTACATATCTTTTGCCACGAGGGCTACAGCATAAAAGCCCCAAATGATACGCACGCTAAAAAATACCACAATGAGCAAGAGTCCGTTTATTGCCACCACTGTATTGCTGATCGTACCTGCTGGCAATCGAGACGCAAACCAATTGATGTTGACGAAAGGTGTGCTCAATTCAAATAGCAAGAATGCCGGTACCCACGGCATTGCATATGGCCGGAATGTACATGAGAAGACGAATAGTGCCGCAAACGCGTGCACCAAGAAGCCAGGGCCAAAAAGCTTTATGTATTTGACGCACACGAATAGATCCCACAAAAAATATCCAACGGTGACCGCGCTCACAAACCCCAGATATGCGTTGTAGCCAAAAATTGAACTGTGCGGGTCGAAGCTTCTGTTTTGAAAATGTGGGTGGTTCCATGTCGGCAAAAGAATCAATATCGATATGATGCATTGAAACATTGACACAACATGGATGTCGAAGTTGAGCCTGGTCTTGCGATCGAGACCTGTATACCCCTTTCCAAAAAGCATTTTACTCAATGTTGGGGACACCCCTTGGAGAATGAAGTAAAACAAAGTAGCATAGACAATTTCGTGCCAATGTGCCGCGAGATGTGACGTGGGTTCGCTGGGGAATGGTCTCGTCCATGCCAATGGGTCTTCTGTAAGTATCGGAATTAACATTCTTAATTTTTTGAGAGATAATGTGTCCTTCTAGTATGAATAGTATAAAATCTATGATCCATCCATATGCATGAGAAACGAAATGCTAAGATTGGATGGCTGATTGTCCGTCGTTAGAATCGACGATCGTGGGCTATGATTAACGAGTTGAATAGGTGAGGATTCGAGCAGAATTGTGCAGGGAAAGACTCTTGAGATTGATGTCAACGAAAAGTGGAGAAAAAAGGAATAAATGAACGAGGCTCAGCACAAACTCGAAATGTCTCAATTTTAATGATTGATACGCGGCGACACCAGTGGGACACCCCGCGCCCGGGGGTCGGTTACCCTCGCGATGTGTGGGTGAGTGTTGAGTAAGGCCGCGAAAAAGTTGGGCTGTGAGAAAATTATACTATGTCAAGCGCACGTGTATCGTTCGTTATGTTAAGAAAAATGAAGGCATCCAGCGAAATGATTGAATAACACAAAAAACCCCTTGCCAAATTCCAAGGATGCGCTTGAGTAGTGCCAAACTTATGGGCATTGTCGGGACATGCTCAGGATTGCAGAAAGTATATGGGGGTCTGATTTGGAGGTAGAAGCTCTTTTGATATCGAATTTAATTGGTTCACTTAATAATTACGACCATAAAATGATTGGGGCTACTGGAGATTTCATAAACTCTTATATTATCTTCTGGGGCTGCACTTTTTTTATTTTATTGAGCATTTATTCATCCAAGTTCATCATCCTTGCGCACCATGTCCTCCGAAAGCCCTCGGAAATGAACTTGATAGAGAAATCTTGTACAATGATGCATTGATTGACGGAAAAATTAGTTTTATAATCCTCATTCCATATAAAATTAGCTTTTAATCTGTGGATGAAGTGTTCTTTTCTTCGGACTCGGTTGTCTAGTATTTTTTTTGCTTTCTTTTAGTTATCACAAAATCAATGGTTACTCATTCGACGCGTGGATTTCCAAACCTACCCCTACCAGTGCGCAGCATAATTCACCGACTGAAAAAGTTAATAATCTCGGTAGATCTTTTCATGCTCGTTTTGTGATGATAACCGTTTCTAAAACACTCCCATGATACCTCTTGTAGTCTTTTTTAGAGGATAAAGAATATAAATAACCATTCACGGAGTTGCAGAACTGAAGCCTGTTCTAAAGAGGACACGCAAAAGAACAAAAAGATAAGATTTCAGAAATGCAAACTATTCAAGGTCGATATCAGCGAAGACAGATTAAGGTTCGGAATTTTGCAAGAGTTAAAGTACAGAAATTGGCTCCGTAATACAGACCAAATAGTCTGGTGGATCGTCGTTGTGGCCGCCCCTTCTAGAACTAAGGAAATATTTAATAGAGGGGGGCTCCAGGTTCATCCAGGTTACTATTTTAAAGATTTTCATTAGGCAAGCCTCAATTAGAATGTATCAAACCCGGCGTTCTTGTGAGCTTTAAACAACCTAAAGAGGCCCTAACGTCAACTTCCCCTGCACACGATGCCGCTCGCGACAGAGCCCGAAAGCGCACGTGACTTTATGTCTCCAAAGAAACACACTGTGTTCGATTTTTTCAACTATAGTGTGAGAGCTTTGAGATCTTGTCACATGACCCGAAGAGTAATAAATTCGCATTCTTATGATTGTGAAGTCAGTTTGTCCGAAAACGAATGCGCTCAGTAAATCATGGAGATCGAGAATTGTCTGCAAAAAACACTTCTGCAAATCATGTGGGCAACAGAACAAGTCTATGAAAGAATTCGTATATCGAAGTCAAGCGCCATTTTTTGGGCGTGTTCTTGACGAAAGAGGCAACGCTGTAAGCTTGGATGAGCTACTCCCACGTGATAATTCCATTCCAGCGTGCACTCCTTCACTGACGCACAGTCGCGCTAATTTTTCGGTGCACCCGAACGTCCCTATTATTCAACCCCCACGAAGATCGAAAGTTCTCTTTGGAAAAACAATGTCTTACCCTTTAGTGTGTTTAGGAAACCCCTTGCTTGATTTACAGGTCGATGTCGACGCCGCCTACTTGGCAAAATACGACTTGAAGGCTGACGACGCGATCTTGATTGAAGAGAAGCACAAGCCCATCTATGACGAGGTACTTGCAATGCCGGGGCTCAAATTAGTTGCTGGCGGAGCAGCCCAGAACACCGCCAGAGGTGCCCAATACATTTTGCCATCTAACTCCGTCGTTTATTTCGGCTCTGTAGGTAACGATGTGTACGCCGAAAAATTGAAAGAGGCCAACGCACAATACGGCTTGAAGACGCTTTACCAAGTTCAGGAGACCACTGCCACAGGTAAATGTGCTGCGCTCATCACGGGAAAGCACAGATCTTTGGCCACCGACTTAGCTGCTGCCAATGAGTTCAAGGCGTCGCACTTACAAAAGCCAGAAAACTGGGCATTTGTAGAGAACGCCAAATATTTCTACATCGGTGGATTCCACTTGACGGTGTCGCCCGAGGCAATTGCGCTTTTGGGAAAACACGCTGCGGAAACCAACAAGGTATTTGCATTGAACTTCTCCGCGCCGTTTATTGCTCAGTTTTTCAAGGATCCTTTGGATGCATCGATTCCATACTGTGACTACATCGTGGCAAACGAGTCGGAGGCAGCGGCTTACGCCGAATCTCATGGGTTGAACACCACTGACGTAGTGGAAATTGCACGTCACGTGGCTAAATTGCCCAAGGAAAACGCTGCCAGACCAAGAACCGTCGTATTCACTCAGGGCACTGAACCCACCGTCACTGTCACCTACTATACCACGCTGGACTCATACGAAATTAATACCTATAATGTGAGGGAGTTACCTCAGGACAAGGTGGTCGACACCAACGGTGCTGGAGATGCGTTCGCTGCGGGTTTTATTGCTGCTTTGGTCGAGAGTAAGACTGTCCCAGAAGCTGTGGCCGTGGGCCAGTGGGCTGCGTCAGTGTCGATCCAAGAAGTTGGCCCCACTTTCCCGTTCCCAAAGCAGACTTTCTCTGCTTAAATTTATGAACAAAAGACCGGTCTTCACTTCCACTAAACTTTTCATTTCAACACGTGATAACTTTATTGCCAGGGCCCCGGGTGATCCGTTTCTCGATAGTTCAGCAGTGGTCAGCTCCCTTATATCTCCTCCGAACGAGGACTTACGAAATGAGGTCGGTGAAACACTTGACTGGCAGGTTAGTGACATTTACGCACATAAATTCAACATTGCTGCATATAGAAAAAAATAATAGACTCTTTGTATTTTAGTGTCATCTCTTTCGACTGAAGACCGCACCATTTTGACTCAATTCTCTTGAGTAACGAGCCGAGAAGATCAATGTTTCGGCGAGCATTATCTGACTTAAGAACGCCACACCCTCACAGCAATTCACTCGATGAGACTGACCAAATCAAAACCTGCTTACCTGGTAGCAAACTGAGATGTAATTTTTTTTCCATGAACACTGGTGACAAAGAAGCGCAATGTTTTCAACAGGTATTGGTCATTGATGTATCTCAACGCCGGCTTTGAGCACACCTAAAATTTTTACAGATTAAAAAGCGTTAATGGCCATGAAGCCCTAGTCCTCCAATCCTTTATTTTATATACATGATCTTATCCTGTCCCTCAAAGCATATTGGGCACTTCATTCCGCGGGTCCAAAACGAACTTCCGCAAAATGTTTTTCTGTATATGCCTCTTAATTTGTGCTACATCACCATATTTCCCCCGCGTCAACTGCTTCAACATCTGCTCGCGCTGCGTTGAATACTCCGGCGACATGAGTTTTTCCAAAATAGCCGAGATGTTGGCCGATCGGTTTTTTAACACCGACAAGTCACGTTGAGAAGCGCTCAATTCGAGACCCACTATGGGTTGCGTTGTAGGCCACGATGGAATGCCATACTTTTGCTTGATCTCGTTGATTTGTGCAAGAATCACGTCTTTATCTGCGGCCGGATCGGTATGAAATGCCTTAGTCACGCGGTCCAAAATTTTCAAGTCCTCAACTTTGGCTATGGTACTGTTATACTGATCGCGGCGAGCTAAGAACTCCGCAATTTTTTGCCGGTTCTCCTCAGCCACTTTCTTGTGGGCTAGTTTCTCATAGAGCTCAAACTGCGAACCCTTATTCACTTTGATCTCGGCAATGGCAAAATACTTTCTGGCGGAGATTTTTGGTATTTCCTCGATTCGCACAAGATCGCCCTCCTTACAAAGGTCGCCCTCATCGTGCACGAGGTAATCTTTGCGCTTCAAGATGTCTTTATGTACCCGCTTGTCGTAGGCCTTAGATTGGACTCTAACTTTGACTGTTTTGGACATTTTGCCCTGGGAAACCACCAATCCGACAAAATTTTGGCGCGGCATGGTGTGACTTTATATTTTACTGGGATATTTGAATGAAATGAATAGGGATGGATCCAACTTAAAGTTCGATTATGACCCGCGGAGTGTTCTTTTCACGGTGTCGCGAAAAATTTCGCAAGAGGCCTTGGCCCGCATGCAAACCGCCGTCGCAGGAAAAAAGGCAAGGAATTTTGGCATTAGAGCCATTGACCATCCGTCCCAAGAAGTTTGAGTTTTTGATGCATTTCTCGGGTAAAATTCTTTCTCAAGAAAAAATTTTCGGGAAGAAATTCTTGGATTTGATTAGGTTTTTCTCGGGTAGTGTTTTATTTCTGTCTTTTGCCGAGCAACGAGGGGGCCGGCGCGAGCTCTCCGCCACCTAGCCCTGAAGTACTAATAAAAATTCATCTGTACGTTCATTTTCGAGTTCTCATCAAATTCAGCACCATTTTAAGTGCTCACTGGGTAGCTCTATCGGAACTTATACCCATGTATATTGATAGTTTCTGCAATTTATCGCACATCGAAGTGGAGATCTTCCTCTAGCTTAAGCCGTATCGTTTCTTCATTTTGTGAACCGTTTTTGAGATTTTTTTACTTCGCGTCATGAATAGGTCATGAAGGGAGACTCTTAAGAGAGGACTTTGAAAAATTAACAATGTCATTCAATTGGCCAGTCTTTTCGAAGAAATTATGAGTTCTACTCCGTTTCCTAAGAATCAATTAGACAGAACTGCAGATCTCCTCTGTACAACGTCGCTTGTCGAGAAGACAAGAAATTCGCTCAACAGCTGTATACAAATAGAAGGTCTTGAACTTACGCAAACTCCTATATGATCAAGGGTATTGTCTCGATTCAAGAACGTAAATCCAGTATAATAGCAAGCCCATGATCACTCTTGACACAAGCGAACCGTGTTTTATCTATCGAATCTCCTCTATATCAAGTATCACGCGTGACGCGTTTTCCTACTGTCTTGCCTCCTTGAGACACTTGGCGAACTTGGCCACGAGCTGAGTGTTTTCGGCCTCCGTACCCACGGAAATACGCAAGCCACCAAGACAATTGAGTTCCTTTCCTCTGAATCGCACCACCACCGCGTTATCTACTGCTAATTTAGTGTACACCTCGAACGCCACCTCATTCGACGGCTTACCGTGATTATCGAGGATCTCCACCAAAATGAAGTTCGCGTCGAGTCCTCCAATATTGCGGCCCACACCATCGAGTTTCTGCAAATTTTGCAACAATGTCTCTCTTTCACGCAAAATCAGCTTGACAAAGTCTTGCATCACGAGCAATCCGTGCTCAGCACTAGTCGAGCGCATTGCCACCGCCGACGTCAATGATGAGATATTATACGGATACTTCATTGCATTTAAGTACCGTGAAAGCTCAGGAC
>JAJMGZ010000136.1:0-13851 GCA_030582795.1 Metschnikowia chrysomelidarum | reverse complement strand
TTTGCTGGTGGCCTCGTTCTTCTTGAACGATGTGCGAAGAAGCTCCACTATACTAGTTAGCTTCTTAATGAACGCAATCTGAGCTTTGAGATGCTTGTACTGCGACAGCTTTGTTTTAAGAGCGTGCAATTTCAATCTCTCGATGTAGAGGTTGAGTACAAGATTATAGATCGAATTTTGTCCATCTGCCTTAGAATTCCCGCGATTGAGCTGGTCCTCATTTTCCACTTTGACATACCAATAGAAATAGTTACCCAAAGTCTCATTTTTCACTGATTTCTCGATTAAAAACTTCGCCAAAGGAGCTTCCTCCAACGCGTCGTTTTTCGCCAGCACCGGCTCGTATTTCAATGCCTGCACTAGTTGCAATAAATATAAGCAAAGTTCCTCCGGGCTAGCCAAGTGAAGCCTATCCACCGCGAAGTCTCTGAGTCTCTTGGTGTACAAAAATATCTTTTCAATCTTTTTCTCCTCGGTTGTATTAATGTCCTTGGCAGTGGCGTGGGTTGTGGCGATAAGGCGCCGACGTAAAGATGCAGTAAGCGTTTGCGGATTGAAATTATTGCTCAAAAGCTCCAAGGCATCGCCAATTTCGATGTTGTCAACGCCCCAAAATGGCACGATCTCCTCAAACGCATGATCGAGCTCGTACTCGTTTTCCCAGTTGAAACATTTAAGAAACTTTGTGAAAAACTGCCGCGTACTTTGCAGAGGTGCAGTGGTGGTGCCCAGGTCATCATTTTTAGAGAAGTAATACCGGAACTTCCATAAAAGTTTTCGGTCATGATCACTCAATATCGCGCTCGATGGTCGACTGAGAATCTTCGTGAGTTCGTCGCGCAACTGAGGCGACGGTTTCGCCTCTTTGTCGAGCAACGAGTTGTTGTTGATGTTTATGGCAAGGCTTTGAAACTTCATCTCGATGGGGTCTAATTCCATAGCTATATTTGTGGTGTGCGTGGCAACGGCCGGCCCAACTGTCTGTTCCTCCCGTGTGCTATTGAAGTTCCTGATAGTGGCATTGTGAAAATCCGGATCGTATACATTCGGCGCGTTGGGGATCTCAAATGTATTAACAATCATTGCTTGATTTGTGGCATTGTCTCCTGCGGCCACCTCATCAATAAGCAAAGTCAGAGGCTGGGCCAATGGCGTATGGAATGTGATGTCCAGGTAAACCACCGGAAGCGAGAAATTCGGAAGATCGAGAAATAAATGATGCGATGTTTTAGTCTTTCCGTTCTTGTCGTTGGCGCAGGAGGTCTCGACTGTGGGTAGTGATAATGCATCTAGCCATGGAACACGTGGAAACTCGCCGTTTTCGTAGCTCATGAGTCTCTGCTCCATTTCACTTGCAGTATTTAAGTCTCCATACTCAATTTCTGATATTATTTCGTTTTTGTCGGTGAAAATTGGGATTTTATAGCAGCCTTTGCGAAGTGTACTGTTCGAGTGATTAAACAATGAGAGATGACCGTATCCAAACACTGTGGGACGCGTACATATGATTTCAAGTAGTGTGAATCGAAGATAATATTCGAATCCTGCCTGATTATAATTGAGGGGTAATTTCACGTAGGAGTCCCATACTCTTTTATTGTTATTGAACGCAACGTACGGGGTCTGAAACGCCTCGGTGATGGGATTGTGGTTGCCGTCAAAAACCTGCACTCGCACCAAGAGATCCGAATTTGCCGAGATGTCTGATAGTCTTTGAAAAACCCGTGCGTCTTTGAACTTGGCGGAGTTGGCCACGAGCTGGGGCGGAGGGTGTGTTTCGAGCCGCCGGAGTTTTACTGTAATCGGGATCCTTAGGTTTTTCGAGAGCCCGATTGTGAATGCTGTGGTCTGCCCCTCGGCGTCACGTGCTTCCTCGAAACTCATTTTTCAGAAGAATTGAGTTAAATGTCTGAGCTTTTTCGTGTATAATTAGCTCTCGAGGCCAAGATTTGACTCTTCTTGAGATAAGATATGCGGAGGTGGAATGCAGGTGAGGCGCGCTGCCAAACATGGAAGGTGCCAAATGGAGGGGTTACAAATTATCTCGACCATTATACACAGTATGAAACTGTCGAGACAAGTAACGAAAGCTCAATTCGATAAACTAGCTTGATTCGACTTCATGTGCCATGTCGAAACCGTTTGTGCTTCGCTTCATTTTGATTCTCATCGGCAAGTGTAACCGCACTTCCTCATGCCATCACCCGATGCAGGGAAGCTCCAACATAAGACGCCCGAGCATGATTCAAAGAAGTCTTCATGTCTGTTCTTTTAAGCTTTGAGAGGTTTACTGTCAAAGTTGTCTGCTGTTGGCAATCATACCCCATGTCTCTTCATTTGGTCTGGCGCAATTGCGAATAGAGGCTTTCCGAAAATTTTGACCCCATGAATATTTTAATAATGCAAATTCCGTTTATTGTCATCATAATGCTATATGCGTTGAACTACTCCTTCTTCACATTCTGGCCAAACCACATGTACTTGTCGTCTTTTCCCTCCTCGTCCAGCGAGTCATCACTAGTGTTAGAGCCCGAGTTGAAATTGTAGAATATCGTCTTCGTGTCCTTTCTCTTCAACGCAGGTTTCGTAATAGTTGCATCCTGTTTCACCCCACCTGCCTTTTCTGGATGAGATTGAGGCGCCGCTGCGGCCTGTTTAGAAGACTCAAGCGCATCTCCGAACTGGAGCGCAAACTTGTTTTCCGTAACGGTTGCCGGCGGCGTATCCTGCTCGGAAATGATGCCAAATTTCGGGGTGGCCGTCTGTGGTCTTTTTCTCTGAAGGGAACGCACACGCGAGAGCCTGGCAATCACCTCATTCATGTTGGGCGACATTTCCACATCCAGTGCCATATCATGATGCATGTCACGTGGCGACATCAGTCCTCTAGAAACCGTGCTAGATAACACTGGCATGTTCATCCGGGCAAGATCTAGAGACGAAGTATTAGAGCCGTGAGGATGCATCTGGTTTAAGCTCACGTGCAGGTTTACTTTCGAGTTAAGATACTGCACCGGGATGTCCGATGCCAGGGAATACTTCAATTTTAATGGATGATAAATCTCCTCATTCGACCGCAATTTCGCTAGATCAACTGTAGAATTAATTCTGCTGGGCTCCAGCTGCGGCGAGATCTCGGGCGATGTGGGTTGCCGTGGCGCCCTGGTGATGTCAAATGCCTTTTTGAACGCCTCGTCGTTCATCACTTTAAGGCGAAATTCTGACTTTACTGTAAACGACCGTGGACGCTGAGGATCCCAGTCTTTCGCTGAGGGACACAACGGATTACGATTTACATGAGTATCATTTGTGCTTAGCAGTTTGATGCGGAACGAAGGACGCGGATGGCCATCATGTAATTTGAGCCCGGCAAACCCCATTCCGGGGAATTCACGTGACTCGTCGAGTTCGTTTTTTTTGATGAAATTTGTCTTGTAGTAAACGATATTTGACTCAAGATTGAGCGTGGAATCGAGGTTGGGATCGCGCTGCAACATGCCGAGACAATCGTGCTGCAATACCCACTCCTCGTTTTCAGATTCGGGCAAGGGCTGTTTTTTGGCGAAGTTCACGCTGAACTCAGGAATCTCCTCGAAAATCGGATGGCTAATGAAGTGCGAGATGAAGTTCGAGATCACGTATCCGTGACTCACGACAATGATCATGTCGTTCTTGTGACTGGGCTTATCATACGTGGCAAGCAATTTTTGGAAATAGCTCTTACACCGTTCCTGGAACTCTTTGAAGGAGAGATCTGGCTCGTTCCATGGCCCTAGTTTCGTCGTGGGCCGGAAGTTCGACACGAGTCTCTTATTTTGGAGCATCTGGATATTTGGTGTATACATTTGGTACGCTTCGGTCGAGTCAAAGAACGGCGGCTTGTTTTTCATTTTGTCGTGGATCCATTCTGATAGCGCAAAATCTCCCAAAAGCTGGAATTTGGCGGTTGTTTCGGGGTATTTATCCTTGATGATGCGCTGAAGTTCAGTGACGAGAAGGTCGGCCGTCTCACAGCATCGCAAGTACGGCGAGAAATGAACAAAGACGTTTTTGCGGGCGACATTCTCGAGATTGGCTCGCAGCACAATATCCTCGGCCACGCCCGCTGCCAAATTTATCGTGTTATGTGTCACCAGCAGATCATAGACTTTATACGGCGAATGCAATGGCTCGGCGTTTTCCCCACTGTGATCGGCGCGAGGCCCGTGGCGTAAGAACACGAGCTCTGTCATGACGTCATAGATCTTGCAAGAAATAAATGCGGGCTAGAAATTCAAATGAATGATGTGATTATGCTGGATTATGCTAGACGAGAAACGGAGGTGGCGCGAGACGGTGCAGGTTGAAGAGACTTGGCCTTAACACGGTGATGAGGGATGGCAGATAGTGGCACGATCTGACACTAAAAATTCGGGTCGCGTGTCTTGGCTCTACGTCATCGGCCTGCGGAATGCACGTGACTTTTGCCTGTATGAAAGAATGGATATATTAAAAAATAATTTTGGAAGAAACAAACGAAGATTACGAGATGAATGAAGTCAATTTCGCGCCTGAAAGCGATAACGCCCAACCCGGATAATCAAAAGCTAAAATCGCGTCGGTCCATGTGCTAAGCCCTGGTCCAGACTGCACCAAGAATATGCGTCAAAGAGGTCTTGCTGACAAACTTCACGTGACATGCACTTACGAGCTAAATCACTGGATTGCGAACAAACTGATGGCCGAGTTCGAGCACATGCTCTAAGGTGAAAATAAAATATTAAAATTTCGTAAATTTGTTCGTAACTTTCGGTGGAAATTGAGAATGACGTCCTATTTGGTGTACGGGTGCAGCTTATCCATAAATGCTCGATGCCTAAGCATTTCGATAACCCCCCACAGCACAATGGTTACTGCGATGGTCCCGACAATCTCTGCTGAGACTGTTTCGTCATTGGTGAAAGCAGCACAGGAAGGTACGATAAAGCACTAATTTCAAGATCATCCCCGATCTCATACTAATCCTGCAGCTCGTGAGCTCTCGTATAGCCCATATTCGAAGTTTCGGTATGACCTCTAGCATTTCAATCGATGTATTTCGAAGCATTACTAACATACAGTGTTGGTTGTGCAATTCTCACTGCTTCAAATGAAGTAATCAAGGGCGCAAATGTGGAAAACGCATCCTACGGCGCGGGAATTTGTGCAGAGAGGACTGCTATCACCAGAGCAGTGATGGAAGGGCACAGACAGTTCACGGCATTTGCTATATCCAGTGACCAGGCAGATCCCATTAGTCCATGTGGGATTTGTAGGCAATCGATACGGGAATTCGGTGTCGATACGCCAATTTTTATGACCTCAGCAGATGGCAAGACTGTCGTGGAAAGAACTTTGGCGGAGCTTTTGCCCATGAGTTTTGGACCTGAAAATTTGGGAGTGTGATAATGATAAGTGAAATGATTTGCAAAACTTCAGGTTGCGACATTGTGAAATAGGTCTCAAACCCTCAAGAGGCTCAACCTAGCCAGATGTTCTTGATGATGGGCCGGGCAATCTGCTCGCTTCTAAGGTTAGGTGGTATGAGTCCTTCAGAAGATTTGAGCACTCTGTAAGCCCTAGGATTGCCTCGATTATCTCGCAACTCAAGGTAACGTGATAAAGTCTCATGATCGCGAATTATGTGCATTGGAATAGACTAAAAATATATACAACAATTCTCTGTTTGTTGCTTTACAAAGCAAGAGAAAATCCCAAAAAGGCAGCTTAATGTAGTTCTCAGACTTGAGAAAGAGAGGCAGTACTGATCTTCCAGTTTCGGGTCTCTATCAGTATTACTGGGCTGCAAATCTTGTATATGCACCCGACATTGTATCGGAGCCTACCTCTTTCTCACCAAGGTTATGTATCATCTCTAGCTCATGTCTCATTCGAGTCTTCTGAGCTGTCGTCACAACGCATTCTGACACCATGAAAAAAGCTGATCTCTTTTTCTGGAATTACTGAAAAATCGCGCTGCGTGTAAACTTGAATCCTCTGCGAATTTCAAGCACACAAGTCTTCAACGTTTTCAGTTTGATCGCAGTTCTAAACAATTTCGCCACTTCGCCTTCGGGCACTTTACCATATCTGTCGTTTCTGATTTGCATCCCTTCAGTTTAAAAAAGATCACTTTCCTGTAAATCTCGATTTTCTGACATAGCCGCCTGCCATAAGGGACTTTTATAGGCAAAATCGACACCGCTAAGTCCTCCAATAATGCCTGAGGTAAGACATCATAGAAATTCCCAAAGTCAAATGAGATTATTACTACATCTAATTCAAATCTAGGATGTTTTTTATACTCAATTACGTTTGGTATAATCAAACACGCAATACGGCTTTGGGTCACTAACGTCACCCTATATCCTCTCAAACTTCTTCTATTGATATTCCTTCATTTGATTGCTAATTGACACATTACGACTAAAAGATTCGCTATCCTTCATCCCAATTTTTTTGGGGATGAAATTTCTAAGGTAAGGGAAACAAGCATCAGCAATTGTTATAATTCTCGCGCGTCTCCGCTTCCCGCACGCGTTACTAGAGACGCGAAGCGGCGCACTTCTCTGGCAGTCGAGTCACGTGAAAATCGATTTTGAATCCCAATGCCCTCAGGTTCTTTCGCAACCAATCAGGAGTTGAAGGCTAAGGCACTTGATCACATCATCTCAGTCTATCTTTTCGAAAACATGCCAAGGTACTGAACAGCTTCTGCGCTGCTGGATGTTAATATCGAAGCGTTTTCGAAAATATCACGAGCATTAATTGTCTTACGACTATATAAATATGATTAAAAATAGATGGAGTCAATTGTCCAGAACTTAAGTTGCTTCTTGGCCTCCAAATCGAAAATATTGGGTTGTTCATAGTCAATTGATGAGTTTTAGGCAGGGAAATAAAAATAAGTTTTTAAAAACAAACTTGCGCGGCAGCAGAGAATCAAATTGCAAAACCAAACAGTAAAAATCAGAATCCTAAATTTTGCATCGAAACAACATTAAAAGTAGTGCTCCAAGGTCTTGTTAGCTCGGGGATTGCTCTTGTCTTTTACGTTTGCTAACCCTAAGCAAGCTTAGGCCTTCTAGTACACTCTTGTCGGGCTTCGGCCTCTAATCCTATACAGACGCTCGCTCGCTTAAGTCACGTGTTTGACTGGCGCCTCAAGCGCTATCCTCATGTGAGGAGGCAGGGCACAGGAAACAATTTCAAAATGTTGTGATCTCGAACTGAACTCTCAGTACTCTTTCCAAAAATCCTCTGAGCCTTGGTGTCCTTTGACTCTATGGCGACCTTCTTCAAGGAAAGCGTTTTCTCTTCAAAGTTTGTCATATTTAGTGAAAGCAGCTCTTATATGACTTATATGAGCAATAATAACGTAAAGAGCATCGAGATACGCTTTTTCACGTAATTCTATTCAAAGTATGCGTCTATATTTTTTGCGTGCTCCCAAGGGAGATCAGTAACTGAAATTAAACTTGCAGTTTGAAGACTCGCACTGTCAGGTGTTCCATTAAGGTAGTCCTGTAACTAGCCGTCGAGCGTCTCTGCTCATGCGGACACTCAGCGCGACCCCACTGTCTTGCCCGGTGAACGTTGGTTCACCGTGCGGGGATTTATGTTGGCCGTAAGTTGGCCGTTTCTACATAGATACTTATACGTTGGCTTCCCGCCACTTGTGGTTGGAAAGCCAGACTGGTTTACTCGGGTCCATTTGTTAATACACAATTGTCTTAAGAGTTATCTTATGTGTACTTCGAACTATCGAACCTAACACGCACCGCGAATTGGCTGCAAAACTTTTAGGCTCGGCCTTCAAGGAGATTTAGTCTTCACATAGACAAGAAGAAACAGGCTGACTTACTGGAGTCATAAAAGTCAAAGAGAAGATTAGGCTTCACGTATCTTTCGAAAAAATAGCTTTTCCTGCATTATCCGATTCGATGAGGTTCACGTTCGTGACCTCTAGCAGTTCAAAAGTTGTCATAGTCTTAAAATTCTATAAGTACCATCCTACTAAAGACGAATGTCAATTTATCAAGCACGTTTGATACGGGAATTGAGACTTTAAAGAAAGAATGACAGATATGGACCCTTTTATTGTGAATATTATAGATTTGCTCTCTGCATCTCTGAAATTTAAGTTCTGGAGTTCGAAAAACTTCCATTTTGCATCCTTCAGCCTCTACACTGACTTATTCCTTTTTTTACGCGCCTGGCGCCTCTCGGCGTATTTTGAGAACCGCCTCGGCTGCAAAGATCGCGTTCGGGTACAAAAAAAGACCCTCAGTTTCCCAACTTCGCAGCCACCTTGTACTTCTCTCCTAGTTCAGCCACCACCCAGCAATCATGTCTTCCGATATTTCTAAAAACCCCGGATTGCCCAATTAAGTTTTCTTTTACTTCTTTGCAGGTTTTTTTTACTCGCTTGTACTTCAGAGATGTGCTTGGCGTTTCTTTCGCGCCTGGTGAGTTTGCACCCGCCCCCCGGCCGCTGCCCAAGATTCTGGTAGAACAACTTCCGGTCTCAACAGAGTTCGCACAATGCGCCAAGAAGTCAGCTGTGGCTCCGTTAGAAAGTTGACTTCTTCATCTGACTATTGCCCCGAATCCTCCGCTTGCACAAATCCCCTGTACGACTCCGCATCTTTTGTGCTGGTAGCCGCTGCGACAAAGCCTGAGCCGCCACCAGTAGCCGTTAATGAACAGGAATTGGAAGTAACTAGCAAGAAATCCGAGGCGATCTCAGCATTAGCCACCACTAATGAGCAGGAGTCTGAGATTTCCGCTCAGCCTGGCGCCGGTAACCATCCCCAGGTTTGCGACACAAACCCAATGCCACAATCAAAAGGAGCAGGCGGAAAATCTCCCTCTTCTCCAAAAGCGCCCCATCACACTGGGACATACCCTGAGAAATCCACTTCTTCAACTGGCCGGCCAACTCAGTTCAAAACGCAGAAAAAGCAGAAGAGACGTTCCAAGAAAGGTTCACAGAAGGCAGCGCGCCAAGTTACTCCCTATGTTGAGATTGAGATTACTTTAGACCGTACAGAAGCTGCCAGCCCCAATCGGTATTTTGAAAGCGCCAAGTTGCTCGCCAACAATCCATTCTCGATTTTGGCTAGCCCAGACTCCGAGAATGAATCTTTGGATGATTCGTTTGACAGGATCGCGAGACCAGAGTTTGTGCCGATCAGAACATCCACCCCCTTTGATGAAAAATGCTTTGCGAGTCCCTTGCCCGAGAATTCTCCAATCGTTGCAAACTCAGAGTCCACGGCTCCAGAGCCAAACCTGGTTGTTTCTCATTGCCCTTTCATTTACATTACTTCTACTATTGTCAACTCTTCTTCTAATCCTATTTCTTCTACCAGTCCAAGTTCTCTCAACACCCCCAACCGTTCCACTTCTAAGCTTCCATTTGACACTAAGAAGGGATCGCATTACAAAAAGCGGACTCCGCGCTCCAAAAAAAGTCGAAGAAGGCATTGAAAAGAAAGACCACCGCAGTCAATTCGGAGACGAATTTGGTTCGGGAATCAATTACCATCCCCCTAAAATTCTTCCTTGACGCTAAGCCGCTCTCTGAAAACCCTAACTGGGTCTCGGCGGACCACGAAGTTGATGCAGCTGCTCACATAAACCAATTGAAGTTGCTCGTAGAACCAAAGAATGTCCCAATTGTATCGCCTGCTTCAATGGAGCCCTTTATAAGACCTCCATCGACGTCATCCATAATAGTTGAAGTATCAGAATCCTTTCACACGACTCCAATTTTAAAGTGGGAAAAAGATTATTTGTCTGGGAAGATCGCTGAACCCGAATTTATGTCACCCAGAGCATCCACTCCTATTGATTCTTGTCTTCCCGCAAAAGTTCCATATTACAGATCGTTAATCGTTGCAGTACCTGAGCCTATGGTCCCCATTGTAGATTTGACTAATGATACCACCTTCGACTGCCATCCATTCTCGTCCGCGAATCTAATGATCGAATGTGACTCTGCTTCAACAACAATCTATATCACAGAGCCTGCCACAGGAAGGAAGACTCTCGCTGTGGAGGTTGCCTGTGTGCTTGCGCCTGTTTGTTAAGAGTCTCAGGCATGGGCCGCTGATAAAAATGTCTCTGTACCTGAAGAAAATAAGGTCGTGAATGAGAAAAGTACCTCTAGAAAAAGGAGAAGAACGCTAAAGCTGAATTGATCAAAACCCCAAAGAGACCATTTGTTCCCATCCCCTACAAGGACACCCCTTTAGCTTTGCGCAAAATTTCTCTGCCTTGCAGACCAATCGTCTCGACACCTAACACTTTCGATGACAACCAATGGCACGTTCAGGGTAGAAAGCGCAATCGGCCGACCACATGTTCTCGTCTTCATGTTTCCTTTATAACTCTGACTTTGATCCTCAAGCTCTCAAAGAAGAAAAGGTTGGTCAACCTTCATCTGAGGAATTGATCGTTGTCAATAAGAAAGCCGCCGGTGCAACTATTTCTGTAGTTACAAACACCGGGACATTAACTTCTCCTACTTTGAACACAGCCCCAGCTTTCAACCCAATTTATCTTCAAGACAGCAACGAAAACTTTCCAAGATCTTCTGTTGAGAACGCCGAGATACCACGTCCGGGGTCAATCACTCTCTTTCCTGTTAGTATCCCCCCAATCTCACCAGAAAATCCAAGCCCATGCCAAATTGCACCCGTGGAAGAAGTCGAGATTCGCTCCCCCGATTCAGAACTGATTGTTTTTGATGGAAACTTCATCGAGGCTTCTGCTTCTTCTGAGTCCGAGAAGGACACCTTGACATCCTCATATATCGACTAAGATGTTCTTTAGATCTCACGCAACTCCACAGATCACCGCGGCTGAGAAATCCGCTGTTTTTGGAGAAATTACAGTCATGACGAAGCAAAAAACTTCGAACAGAGGAACAAAAATGGGATTCCCCGCTACCGAGAAAAAGTACGATGATAATGAGACAAAAGCCAAATTACCCTGTGTTTTCAGAAAGGTGAAAAATACCAAAGCTGGATTGATTAACACCTCAAAAAGACTCTCTGTGTGCATTCCCTACGAAGATACCCCTGAAGCATTGCGCAAGATTTCCGCTCCTTGTAGACCAATTGTTTCCATGCCCAACACCTTCATTGACAACAAATGGCACGCCCAGGGCAAAAGACGCAGGCAGTCCAGATTTAAGGGGGGCACTATCACTCTACAAATCTCCGAGTATGATCCTCAGGCTAGTATAAATAGTCTAGAGCGCAACTCGCCAGTCGCTGAGAAAGCTGCTTCTGTCATCCTCAAAAAGACATTCAGCACCGTCTCTCTTACTATCACCTCCATCAATCATCAAGCAGCCTCTTCTTCAAACTCAAGGCCCATTCTTGTTCGTTTCATAGTTTCCTCGGAATCTTGTTCGAGAGATATTTCTGTCAACAATAAACCCTTTATAGCAGCTCGAGCATTCATTGTGAGGCTATTCCGCAGCAATTTTATAGCTGCTGGAGCATTCATTTTGCGGTTATTCCGCGGTATACCTTCAAAAATCATAAGGTTGGTCTCTATGTTTAGAGAGAGATCTTTTGCAATTGGGGAATTCACCCCGCCTGCGGATCAGAGGACACAATAGTTATTACCTACCAAGTGTCTACCCGTCCAAGCTCACTGTTCATACAGGCTAGGCAGCTAGGATGGTATCTGAGCGGGCTTTAAATCCACACCTTTAGTAACCATTGAGGTCGCTAAATGAAAATCAAAGGATGAATGTTTTCAACATCACTTTTGCTAGAGTCTACCAAATCCAAGGGTTCATACACATTTTTGTATCAAGAATTTATATCAAACAGACATTATTTTAAATTGACTTTCTTAACCGAACGATCCATGAACGTGCTCGCAGTCCGTACTGAGCACTACGCATAGAATCCCACGAATCCAATTCGTGAAAGAAAATTGTAGTCCAAAATCTTGTGGTCTCCCGTTTTACATTTTTGCCGTTGTCGAGGATAATGTGCAAGATCGGGGTCATTGCTGTGTGGCTCGAATTCCAAGCCAGATGCAAATTCGATGAGACCGTGAATCAGTCATGTCAAAAAATCCTCATTGTGCTGTTTACCCTGAATAGTTGTACCTCGTATAGAAGCCCACGGATTCAGCCGTAGGCCTCGTGAGACTTATCGTTGAATCAATGCATACGAGAAGAAGTCCAAATCCAAAATATCCTGCAACCTTCGAATCTTACGCACCTAGAATTGCAATTCTTTGGAGCGAGGACATTTGACATATTGGAGAAATTCACAGAAAGCTTTCTGTATGGCTAGAGGTAGATTACGTCATAAAATTGAAGTAACGGCTTCAAGACAGCTTTTTTATTCTTGTCTGTCTGCGATCGCAAAGCCTCCCATCATTGACGCTCCCCAAAACATCAATCAATATTTAATGCAAAAAAGCAAGATTCAATAATCATCGAGAAGGACCTTTCCTTGCATAATTTCCTGTCTTTCTGTCAATCATAATTCATATGAATTGTCGTCGTATCGCCATCCCCTCTTTCGCGATGCGCTTCTCCGCAGAGGGTGCGACCCGAAAAAAGAGAAGAAAAAACCAACCACCAACTTCCCTTTGATTCACGCGTTCAAAAGCCACTTCGAGTATTCCCATCTCTTGAAGAAGTTACGATTCTTCGAAGAAAAAACACGACCTTTTAGATCATGAGTATCTGTGCATCACCCCAATGTGGTAAAGAGACCGAGTCCTCGTTAAAGTGTCCCGTATGCTTGAACGGCGGCGTTTCCGCTGTCTTTTGCAACCAAACCTGTTTTCGGGGCAGCTGGGGCGTACATAAAGCCGTGCATGCTGCTGAAGATTCCAAACCATTTGACCCCTTCCCCACCTACAAATATTCGGGAGACTTGCGGGCGTCGTATCCTCTAAGCCCTAGGCGTCCAATCCCGCAGCACATCAAGCGTCCTGACTACGCCCAGGATGGTAAACCAACCAGTGAAATCAAAAACGACCGCACGGGAAAATTCACGATTTTGACGGAGTCTGAGATCAAAAAGATCCGTAAGGTTGCCCTCATCTCGCGTAAGATCTTGGATAAAGTGGCTTCGAACATTGCCCCTGGTATCACTACCGACGAGCTTGACGCTATCTTGCATAAGGAGTGTATGGCATACAATGCTTACCCATCTCCATTGAATTACTACAACTTCCCTAAGTCTATGTGCACGTCCTTGAACGAGGTTATTTGCCACGGAATCCCCGATAATACCCAGTTGCAGGATGGAGACATTCTCAATTTGGACGTCACCATTTACCTCAACGGCTTCCACTCGGACTTGAACGAAACTTACTATGTGGGAGATAAAGCTAAGGCGAACCCAGATATCGTGCGGTTGGTGGAAACCACCCGAGAATGCTTGGACTTGGCCATAAAAATGGTTAAGCCCGGGCTTGTGTTCAGGAATCTAGGCAATGCTATTGAAGAGCATGCCCTGAAAAATGGATGTTCGGTGGTGCGGTCATACTGTGGTCACGGAATTAATTCGTTGTTCCACTGTCAACCTAACATCCCTCACTACGCGAAAAACAAGGCGATTGGTATTGCCAAGCCAGGTATGGTTTTCACCATCGAGCCAATGATTTGCTTGGGTACCTACCAAGATACCACCTGGCCCGACAACTGGACGTCAGTGACCAAAGATGGAAAGTTTTCCGCCCAGTTCGAGCATATGTTGCTCGTGACCGAAGACGGTGTCGAGGTGTTGACCGCAAGACTCGCAGACTCTCCCGGAGGGCCTGTTGCCAGAATTGAGTAGCTGTATA
>JAJMGZ010000135.1:0-14141 GCA_030582795.1 Metschnikowia chrysomelidarum | reverse complement strand
TAATTCGATTCCTATCAGCAACAAAATTGTTCTTTTAGACATGTAGGTACTATCATCTGCACCTAGCGAGGATCTTATGTTGTTGAAAACTTTTAAAAGTATCGATGCTAAGTAATTTAACCTCACTTTGCAATTCTGCTCTTTCGACGCCATCTTTGAGTCCAATTGCTTTGCCATTGGAAGAATTTGCTTCAAATTGTTTTCGAGTAACTTCATGACCAAGTATCCTCGCTTTTTGTTCATGAAAGCAACTGCAATGTCATTGATGTAGGACGCATATAAGTCAAACGACTCGAGGAGAGACCAGGGGTTCATTTGATTGCATAATCTCACGAACGAGTACACCAATTGATCGAACGCCATCCATTCCCTGCTATAGAAATTTCTTCGTTCTATTGAGAGAATTATGTGTGATTCATTGATGTAACCCAAATTATTAATTGCGGATACAAACGGATTTGATTGCGGATCTAAATAAAGAATTTCCAGGAATTTCTGCTGTTGCTGCTTGGGGTCAGAGCACGCATAAGTTTGAAGCTTTTGTAGCAACTCTTCCGACACATTCATTGTGGGCGGACAGAGATTAAAGAGATGAAATCTGGCGAAAACCGCCTTGTAGCATATTAGATACCGAATGATCAATGTCTCACGTATGGATCTCAAGAGACGTGCGCGAAGCTCTGCGGCTTTTAGGAAATGTGGAATTTGCGCTAAGCTAAATCAATGGCTGGTACAAGCTTCTTTGTCCATAGAGACCCCACATTGAGCCATTTAAGCCATTGGGAAGATAATGTCACCCAATCATTTCTGTGTGAACTTCGGGAATCGGTTTTTCATCCACGAAGTTCTTCTTTTTTTTGCACGACGTGACATTATCGAAGGCCCTGAAAGGGCTCGTTGCGCAATTGAGCAAGACTAAACCATCGTCTACAACTACTCGAGAGAAAGCATCTATCAATCGTCTTCCCTCTGCTTCCCTACCTCCTTTCATCTTTCTCCTACATTACATCATCAGATCGTACTATTCGCGGAGTTTTTTTTTTTTTGTATTTTCGCAAAATCTCATTTCCACAACGCCATTTGCCAAATCTGTAGCTCATTCTCGATCCATGGTTGAACCGAACGCTAAACTTGGTATCGTGTCCAGGAAATCCAAACAAAAAAGTGCAAGGAGAATCAAGAGAGCAAAACCTACGGCTCTGCTAATCGAGTATGGAGAACCTGATTCGAAGGTGGCTGTGAGACATCTCCCGCCAACCTTGGAAAGACAAGATTTTCTTGAACAGGCAAAAAAGCAATCGCCGGTTCTTCGAGCAGGTTATGAAAGCTTCAATTACAAAAAAGGTGTGAGACCGGCTCAGTCTTTCGAAGAACCGAGCCTCTCTTTTGCGCTTCTCAAATTCTCATCATCGGCAGCCGCTGAATCCTTCAAGAAGGAGATAAGTCAATTACTGTTCGTAGAGAGAACCACTGGTGATAATATCAAATGCCAAGCTATGAAACCCATATTTGGTGAACTAGCTTTAAATTTGATGTCTTTGACTAATGCTTTAGTAATTGAGAATGATGTATTCAAAGCCTTCGACAAACTCCACGCCAAAAATGCAGTACACGCCGACATTATGGATGCAATATCTGCTGTAAAAGCCTCTTCAAAACTAAGGAAGGCCAAATCGAATGCCGAGAGGAAAAAGACCGGCAAATTGAATACAAACTTTGCCAAATCAATCCTTCATGAACTGGCTCAACATACGCCAGGAGAAGAAATACCAGTGAAAAAACATCAGGAGACGGGATTACAAGGTACGAAAATTGAAAAACTTGACAACTCGAAATCTAAAAACTCAAAGCGAAAAAAGAAGCTTAAGGGGAAGCCCAAGAACGAAACGAAAAATACATCACCAACCAACCCAGATTCCAATTTAGCTGCCATAGATCCCAAGGTTTCGAAGAAAACGGCGAGGAAAAACAATAGAAAAAAACCCGTGTCCAAGTCGGATTCCACCATCGAAAATACCCAGGCATCTGATTGATTTCGCGACTTGTCAGCTATAAGTGATATAATGCGATCGAAATGGTGTTGTTTTCAATTTTTCCTTTTTTTTTCGTTTGTTATGAAATAACACGCAGTGTTTGTATGTACGTACGCTGCAAAATAATCCTAGCAAACGTGGTCTAAAGGTTAGCAACATTTTGCCCCATTCCCCCAAAATAAGTTTTTCTTGCAACATAATGAAAAGCCATGGTTCTACTTTCTATAACGGTCCATTACACTCTCTGAATCATTTAATGCAGTGATTGTTTGGGTTAAATTGTAAGATTTTTTCTTCCTGTTTCTTCTTTTCTCGGTGTGCGGATCGTCGCGATAGATGAAGATCGACTTCACGTGAAACCTAATGACAAATTCGATTAATTTAATGATAAAAACACGCCGATTGGCATCGCAATTCTTCCAAGCTTCAACATATTTCAGTTCTTTTTCTCGCAGCATATCAAACAATCATGCCCATGAATGCTGTGAGCCACTTGTGGACTCTTCAATCCACACGATGGAGCAAATACTAAGCATTCTTCACAAAGCTCATGGAACAAAATCAAAAAGCAGAGAATCTATTATAGAAGAGCTTGATTCGAATAAAGAGCAAACAAGTATCAAAGTAATTACAGCCCTAGGCGATGACATTTTTGGATGGAGAACTCTTGACATTCTCATCCGACTACAGTTACGAAACGAAATTGACATCTTCATGAATACGAATCCGAGCCACACTAAAGCTGTCCTCCAACAATATGTATCAGCTTTCAAAAAACAATACATGCGGGATCGGTCTGCTCTTTCAATGTATGCTTTGGGCTGTTTATTCGAAGGACATCCACAGAAAGCAAATGCAATGCTCACCAACAAACTTAAAGAAACGGCGCTCGAAGCCATGAGAGATATTCCACGTGATCCCGTACATTCTTCCCTAGATTTCAAGTTCTGTCAAGTCGATTTATACAATCCCTTTAGAGAGATACCTACTAATCCATTTTCACTTCGAAAGGGCTTGAGTACAAAGAAGCATCCGTCGAATATATTCGGGGTCATGATTAACAACTATGATGTTCTTCTGAAGTTTTTAACCATCCTTCGAGGAGGGATAAATCCTGAAATTGTTCAAAATGTTATGATCGCGCAAAGCTCGAGCGGTAAATTGGCCTTTGGGATTGTAGTTAAACGCATATTGATCAATACAGATGTACGATCAACGCTCGAGACACCCTTCGAGTACTTTCATTTGGGTACGCTGGAAAAGAAGAGTAAAGTTATGGAGTTCAAGGCAATAGTTGCTCACAGGAGTATGCTCATGAAAAGGCTCGAGTGGTTCACACCGTATCGGAAATCTCTCGCAATTTTGAAAGAGGAGAATTATGACTCCAAAGAGAAAATCGTGGCCATCACGGCGGACATTTTCGATCGTTTTTTCGGTTTGTGTTATAAACTGGATGCGAAATACTGCGAGCAATGGACCAAGACTCTAATATCCTTTTACATTCAAGCCAATGGCGATGAAAAGCTTCATCAATCAATGCTCGATGAGGCTGTTGCTGACTTCCGAAGAGTGGTATCGAAATCAAGCTTCAACGAGAAGCGGGCGAAAGCGGGCGAATGGTCTCCAACTAATGATTCAAATCAAAGCTTTCTACATAAAAAGAACACCAATGCTCTGATACAATTTATGAGTAAAGCAAGGACTCTCTTAGATCGTTCGCACAAAAGTTCGAACCATCAAGCCACCAGGAAATGGTTAGCGAGCTCAAAAATTTTGGCAGCGGATACCAAGAATTGATCAGTTGGACGTTGACCGGTCATGTCAAATATATCAGAATATAAGTTCCTCGTTCCATACAATACCATGATCTTTTCGTATCTCTAATGCGTTCAATTCCGCCGTATTGGACGAAAGACTGAAGTCTGTTGCTCTAAAGTCTACGAAATTCACCACTCCGTCGTCGATGATGGCATATACAGTTGACATACCTGTAGATCCTTGTTTGAGTAATTTGTCTTTTGCTCTGAGATACTTGTTACGATCCCGCACTTCAGGGCGAAGCCTAGCCTCCTTGATCGCTTTGTTTTGCATTCTTAATTCACATTTGCTTGGACTGCCCTTTTGGACCCGCGTCATCTCGGGCAATGTTGTGATTGATGGCTCATTCCTATTTGACTTGTTCAAGTTCTCGGAAATATCTTGCGCGAAAAAATTCCATGCTGTTCGAATAGATTGAAGATTTGGGAAAGAATCGTTCGAAGTATTCAATACCCCTAACCGAAAATCAGGCTGTGTGGGGTTTCTTTTGCTGAAATTTGTAGTCGGTTTCCAGACATGAAATGCAATGTTGTACCTCGAATCTTTGGCAGTTTGTAGTCTTAGTTCGCCAAAGCGAGCATTAAAGTCTGAGAGAGAGAGAGATTTAAACACCAGTGTATAATTCAAAAATTGGTCTCGGCGCAGCCACAAAGCGCCGCAGAGTCTTCTGCCTATGGTCCCGAGATGAACAAATAACGATTCGAAGCATGTCATCGGTGACTCCTGTGGTTTCGTCTCGAATTTAACAGAAGTTGCGCACACATTGTCTATCGCCTCAAGGTGTGAAAGCTCTATCACTAGGTATCCCAATCTTTTGAGTAGAGAATAAACTTTATATTTGTCTAAGAGGTCTGGTCGATTGACAAATCCAATTGAGTATAGATGGGATAGCGAGAGTCCCGCTAGAGATTCGTAGTTGAATTGTACCTGGTCGTTGTCGAGAAACTTCAAAAATTCGTCGTTTGCGAGGTACATCACGAGAGAGCCTCTCTCAACCAAATATGCAGCTTCTATAGCGCTTACCCACAGTCCTTGGAGCCTCTTCTTATTACTGTACGTGTGTGGTGTTCCAATGTCCCTAAAGAAGCTTCCTTTAGCATGGGGAATGAAGGCCTTCTTTTGCGCTTGTATCCAGACGCCGACCAAAAGTTGTTTGACATGGTGGCCCCGTATTTGCAGAAGCGCCAAATACATTTGATCTCGAGCATCGCCTAATCTGTTCGATTGGAAAATGGATCCATCCAGATCGAAAAATTTCTCGGACCTTTTAGGCAACGATTCGTCATTGTGAAAAATTGCGTCATACTCTACTCCTATTGTCTCTTTTTGACGATTGATCGAGCTCCAGTCTCTCGAAGCCTCTTCGCTTGCTTCTTCATGGCGAAGATCAATCTCGACTTCGTCCGTGGACATCGCAGAGAATGAAGCTACTGCAAATATCTACAGCTTTGTTGGGACGTGTGAGCCTGGATCCTTGGTCACGTGACTGAATCAAATTCATCGCGCGGAACTCCCCACCACACGATGTAACTCCGTCAATGACTTTCTCGTGCAATTCGTATTACTCTGCATGACGCTACCAGCTACCATTGATTCATTGGTACGTCATATGAGAATGATCAAAAGATCTTAGAATACTTACTAACGAAAACTAATAGGCTGAATCTATCTATAATGATCTTATAGGCACCATAATACGTCAAATAAGTGTTTCCAACCATAGTCGTTATCATGTTTTACAAGGGTTCACTCAGGATCGTGCGGCTGTATCATCACTATTTACGGAATCCTCAACAAGGGATATTTTCGGGCAGGATAAGTCAAAACTAAAGGGATCAGAAACATCAAGGTATTTCGAATGTGGCAATTGCGGTAGAAAAATATCAGGTGGCCGTTTCGCGCTGCATATAAACAAGTGTCTCGATCGTAATCGTAAGTAAGGCACACGAAGCTCCGATTGATCTAGTTTTTATTGGCCTCCTACGGCCTTGAGATAACTTTGCGTTCATTCATTGTGGATGCTGAAACTTAGAACATCAAACTCTTCAAGGCTCACTGGGAATTAAGCAAAGTCGTTTGATGGTGTGCCGATCAAAGCAGGAGACTCAAATTGACACTTCATGGTATGTCCGATTCTTGGTTCTTGGCAAACACTTTAGCTTTGAGAAAAAATTTTGTCAACTCGGGATTTGAAAAAGTCGATCAGTGAGAGAGCTCTCTGCAACTTTGACCATTCAACGACAATACTGGCCGGTTCTACTTGAATAGATTCCATTATCTAGAAACAATTAAACTTCAATGAAAATATGTGGCATCTCGCGTGTCTGGATCATCAGAACTAAATTTATCATCTGTCCAGCAGTCACTTTCTATCGTGCGTCCCACCAGCATCGTCCACACCTTCATTTTTCTGCACTATAAGCTGCACAACTTACGAAATACTAGAGACCTCCCCAGATTTGTTCAAAAGTCTTATCATCAATTCCGTGGCTTGTGTGTCATGGCTTTTGACTTGTTCAATTCTGTACCATTCTCCTGCATTGCCTATAATTTGAACGAGGAATATTTGGATACTTGCAATTTGCAAACAACTCGTATTTCAAGTCACATATGAAAAATGAAAAATGAGCGTTTCATAAATAATTTATTCACCGCGTCAAAATCTATGGCTCAAGAAGTTGACCAAAATTGCTGAAAAAAATGCTCTTATATCATTTTTTGGGTTCACTTCACTCATGAATCAAATCCCAAGGTGAAACGTCTGCACATGTATTCATTTTATCAACATAGTGGAGTGAAAAACATGACGGCGAAAAGATTAGTTATACATACTCTTCAATAGCCAATCTCAGTCATTGCCCAAGAAAAGAATAAGAAAGAACGTATAGTTCGATCTCACGAAGTTCTTGACACCGGAGGTATTTCGACAACGTTGAGTGATATTTGAGATTTTTGACCCGACACAGATAATACAGAGAATCGCAGAGTATTTTGTTTTCAACAATACGAAACTCAAATTCATCGTTCGCCATCAGACCGTCCAATCTGTCATGGGACAGAGGAGCATGTGCTTGCCAATTCGCGCTCAATTTGTACGGTTCATAACTTTGGAAAATAGAGGTTTAAAAAGAAGATTGAATTAAACATGGAAGCAAACCACGATTTTTCTTAAGGTGTCGATGATGGAGGGTCTCGCCTTCTACTGCCATTTAGAGAATGTGCGGTATGCTGAGCTGAGCATCACGTGATGCCTAATATTCAAAGTCAACTTTCTTTTGGAAAGACACAAGATGGCTAAGCAAGGAAAGGTTTGACAATGGCTCCCCCACCACCCATAATAATCGATGCTCAAGTTGTTTCCGGTATAACTGGGTCTATATCTTTAGCATGCTGGATCATTGTTTTCGCTCCTCAAATTTATGAAAACTTTCGCAGAAAATCACTGGAAGGGTTATCGTTGATGTTCATTATCCTTTGGTTGGCAGGAGATGTTTTCAATGTATTGGGGGCAGCCTTGCAAGGTGTTTTACCTACAATGATTATTCTTGCTGTTTACTACACTCTAGCCGACATTGTGTTGTTGATACAATGTCTCATGTACGGGGATGGCAAGCAGCCAGACTACGTGCATTTGTCGCCTGCTAATCCACTCAGTGATGATGTCCTCGAAACAGCTTTGTCGCGCGAATCACAAATTTTAGAAGAGGTTGAGGATACCGAACAAAATTTTAGTCCCATCAAGGCATCTTTGTATAAGCTCTTGATGGTCTTTTTGGTGTGCTCTGCTGGTTTGATCAGTTGGTATATTTCCTACATCAAGAACCATGGAAAAGAGCATAAAGCACCAGCTGAATTAAAATTTGACCCACTCGCCCAATTTTTCGGATGGCTATGTGCGGTTTTGTACTTAGGGTCTCGAGTTCCTCAAATTTTGTTAAATTATAAGCGCAAATCCTGCGAAGGAATTTCCTTTATGTTCTTCCTCTTCGCATGCTTGGGCAACCTTACATACGTCATCTCGATTTTAGCCATAGACATAAGCCCGAACTACATTTGGGTGAATTTGTCGTGGTTAGTCGGTTCTTTGGGAACTTTGGGTTTGGATTTTACGATCTTCATTCAGTTCTTCTTATACAATGAGTCCAGCGAAGGAGATTCGCTTACGAAGGCAAAAATTACAGAAGACGATAGACTACTTGGTGGTCTGTCCGAGGCATACTCCTCAGTATAAACTAGAAATAACTAGCTCATGATCGTTAGATAATTGATGGTGCTTTCTAATAGTATTTTAAAACGCGAAATTTTTAATATACAGATTTTAGTGGCGTGTAGTTCTCGTTCTCGACGATTCCCTCCAAAGTCAATATATATCTTTGAGCTTTTTCCTCCCTGGTGCGCCGATGTGCAGCACCCGCACAGTAAAATTTTTCGAAATAAATTCTGTATTTCGTATTCCTTTAACAACACACTTATTGAGTAGATCAAATTGATAGCATGTATGATACTGTTAATTGAGATAAGTGTTTCCAGTAGTAGAGATGATTTTTTATCTCTACGTTCATTGACACGCGGGCGGCCACATCAGAAAAAAATTGCGATCGATGCTGCCCGCCCGGCGCCTGGGGTGCGGAGGGTAAGAATTTTGGGTTGCGTGCCTTGATTTCCGTACTGAGGTTACTCCGAACCCATACTTCCGTATTGGGATTATCGCCGCCCTGTGAAAATTCTAGCGTGACCTGCAGCTGAATAGATGAAAATTTGATCGAAAACCGTCGATGTCTTTGGAAAATTCGAGTTTATCATTATCGTGCTATTTTCTATTGTCAATCTCCTTACAAGGCCACCTCACTTCCCATCCTTAACCATGTCTGCGAGAAAGCAAGCGGCGCCAAGCAGGGACGCCCCAAGAGTACAGAGACAAAGAGCCGTCATAGTTTGCGCAAACTGCCGCCGAAGAAAGATTAAATGCGATAGGGGTATTCCTTGCACAAATTGTATCAAGAGCGAATGTTCCACGTTGTGCACATACGATCCGCCAAAAGCAAAAGATCATAACACGGGAGAATTCCAACTAGATTGCCCGGGGTTGGTTATCGATGAACCAATTCACAATCACGAGACAGAAAAGCATCCAGAAGGTATTTTCTTGCAGTGGGAATCAGTCCCTTCCAATAATGAAAATGACCTTCTGAAAAAGAGGTTCAAGACAGATGAAGGTCTTGCTGTCAACTCGCATGCGAAAAATCATCAAAACGAGTCCAGATACCTGGTTTTAACAGTATCCGAGGCTCAGAAAAAAGAAATTCGTTTTCTCAAGTCTCGATTGGAAGAAATAGAGAGATCTCTTGCGATTCCAATCGAAATGCCCTCTCGAAGCTCGAGTGAAAAACCACTAGAAACATCTCAACTACCGTCTAAAATACTTGTCTTGCCTCCTACGACGCAGACAATAGACCTAACACAAAGAAGATATATGGGATCCTTCAGTACGAATCATGACGAAAGATTTACCGAAAAATGGCATGCGCAACGAATGCCTGTTTTGTCAATCGACAATCCTGAGCAACGCTTACCGTCTGTTTTACCGCCTATAAACACGCCGTCGAAACAAGACAGTCTTCCCCTTCCTAGAATATCGCCAAATGCATTCAGCCCCCAACGCGCAACATCCGTACCTGCGCAGCTAGATTCATCTTGTAAAGTAGACCGTGGGCCCGGGAGAATTAGATATGGATCATTCTCGACATTCGATTCACAAAACCGAGACTACTTTTTAGTGGGCGTAAACATCGTTGCAGATGAGAGGGATTCAATAAATCTCTATGAAGCGTATTCGTCACTACATCAAAAGGACGATTTACGAAGAATCAACTTCGGACCATATGCTTGGTCGAGTCTTATGAGACGAGACGGAGGATTGAATTTAGTTTGGGAACACGTGAAATTGAAGAAAGAAAATTCATTTGCTTCAGTTTTCGCAAATATGACAACAGAAATCACCCCTGAAAATACAAATACTATGCTCAACTTTGAAAAAGGTGCGGATCAGAGTGAAAGTCAATTTCAAAAGCGGGCGCTTGAAACAGATGGTATTGACGAAATCATACCTTATAGCAGCATTATGAATGCCCGAAGAGAACGGAATTTACAGAGAAAAGCTCACTATCTGACGAAATTGCTGTTGGGGCTTACGTATTACGATATCCAGATTGATCGCCAATTGGATACTATCGAGAAAATCAGAAGCGTCTTGCCCACAAAAAAAACAATATGGAAGTTAATCCAACGGTTTTTCGACTCTGTCTATGTCTATATGCCTTATGTGGACGAAGCTTATTTCAGGGAAAACATTGCGCATATTATAGGGGATGAATCGCATGATGATGTTCGCGTTACTGAGCTTAAAATTGAGCGCAAGCTAGATTTGGCAGTAGTAGGGATTCTCTTGACCATCCTCAGATTGGCCTACCTATCTCTTTTATCAAATAATAATCTGCTCACAGAAGAAACGTTGAAGTCGGATAACCGTTCACCCGAGATACAGGAAATGCGGTATCTTTTGAGCAATCCGATTTCAATCGACACAATCAATGTCGCTACGCTTTGCCTCGACCAGTTTGAATTCATGAGAAGAGCAAATTTCACTGTTTTACAGCTCGCTGTCTTCCTTAGATTGTATCACACCTACGCCCCAGAGGACGGGGATGGAGCCGATGGTGGTGGCTCGCAGATTCTCGGTGCTGTTGTTCTTCAAATGTCATATCAGTTAGGTCTCAATCGTGAACCTGACGAAGCATGTTCGAACTTGCGAATAAACAATTTATCGCGTAAAATTTGGTATTTTGTCTGCCTAAGTGACATCCATTTAGCATCTTGCTTCGGTAATCCATTGTCTATTGACGATAAATTCTACGACACAAAACCGCCCTTTTTCGTTTCAGGTGGCGAAAACTTAATCGATAAGGCTCGAGATAAAACAACAATGGATCGCTACATGGGATGTGGGGATGTTTTATTTGCGCTTAAGAATCTTTTACGGGAAGTTTTGAATATGAGATCCAAAGTCAGCTTGTCGCGCATAGCTTCAATGTTGACAACATTGGAAAATGACTGGTATCAATTATTTGGTACATTAAAAGATTGCCTTCATTTCAGGGGCCCAGAAAAGACCGCAATTATCGACAGAAATTTCAGAATAAAGATGTACATATTCTTCAGAAGTTTTGTCATGACAACTTGCTTCCACATCTATCTACACTAAGAATTAACCAGCCCTGATTTGTCATTCTTTTATTACAAAAAGTGCCTTTTAATTCTGACCGCAGATGTGATGCCCCATTACTCCACTCTATTGAGAAATTCCGAGGTTGTGAGCGACATGATTATTAATCCGACCTTAGAAATGTTTATTCACAAATCCAATATGGTTTATCTTTCGGGAATTATAAGAGCAAATTTTGCCATTTACCACATAAAGGAATTGGGAAGTCACTCGACTGACAGTCTATACTATCAGAAACTCTGTCAATTATCATCCTGTTTGACACGAGTCGCTGAGTATACCATTCATGCCATCAAAAAAATCAGTCATCGCTACTACTACGCGTGGAGAATAACAAAAAGCCAAACTGTTCTTCTAAAAAGTATCAACTCCACCGAATTTTACAAAGAAAATCATGAGTCCCCATTTAAGTGTTCTCACGTCCGCTTCACAGAATCCCAATTGGAGGAATTGATTTGCATTTGCGAAAATACGCTATCCTCCTTACGAGATTCGGACCAGACAACCTCTGGTAGTTCACAAGAGGCTGATTCTGGTGCGTTGAGGGTACCTAGTGAGTTCTTCATGGCAAATTCACAGACCCTTTCCAATGTCATCAATGATAGTGAAACAGACAAATTATGGCTTCAAGTTTTATCTTGGAAACATGACATACCAGGGGAATTCCAAGGCGATTGGCCGCATTCGCATAAATCTGAGTTATTTGAGCTGAGACAGGCGGGTAACCCTTTGATTAATGGAGGTGGCAAACTGGGGAACTCAGGGTCATTGAACCACACTAGTGAGTCTATAAATGGTAATGAGCTTGATTTATTTAGTGACATACTCTTCAACGATGAAATATATATCTGATGTTTTTTTGAAGTAATGCCCCATTGGGGCTCGGGAAATGGCCAAATTTGCGACCCCAGTATGTGTAGCATCTTCTGACTAGTCGTCTCCGAAGACTACAACTGGATCCCAGTCAGGGATAACGAATCTTTTGGATCCCATGGCTTGGGAAAACCTGTTGAGAAACTCCCCATCCTGATCACTCAAATGGATCAACGTGAAGTTACTCTTAATCCGGCTCGAAGTTACGGATTTCGGAATGACGACAGTACCTCTCCACACTGCCCAGCTGATTAAAATGGTTGCGATTGTTGTCTCATAAGAATCTGCTAGTGCAGTCAATCGTTCATCTTTCAAAAGAGGTGAATCGGTGGATCCAAGAGGACTATATGCCTCTAGAACTATGTTTTCATCTCTGCAATAATTCAAGAGTTTGTGCTGAGGCAACAATGGGTGTAATTCTACTTGATTTACAACCGGTCTTATCTTTATTTCCGACAGGGAAAGAAGTTTCTTTAAGTTCTTGATAGAGAAATTACAAACACCGATTGATTTTGCTTTTCCGGACTCAACGAGTGCTTGCATATCTCTATATGTCGAGATGAAATCTCTTTCGAGGAGAATGTCACGCTTACCACTAGGTAAAAGCGGTACCAAAGAGTGAGACTCATTTTCTGGATTGAGTGCAACAGGCCAGTGCATCAAGTATAGATCAACATAGGAGATTCCAAGATTCGACAATGACTTCTTCATGGCTTCTTCGACCCTGGTCAGGTCTATGGGTGCTAACTTTGTTGTAACAAAAATATCGGCTCTCGAAACACCGGAATCCCTAATAGCATCTCCGACGGCCTTCTCGTTACCATATGCAAAAGCAGTGTCAATATGGCGATATCCAATCTTCAATGCTGTGAGCACTGCATTATATACCTCGGCATCTGTCGATTGCCAAGTCCCAAGGCCTATGGCTGGGATTGATTGACCATTGCTTAGTTTAAAATAGCTTTATATGTGAGTAAATCGTTTGAACATCACGAACGGTAGAGAAATACTTACCTTTGCGTCATTTGCAGCGTGAAGCGGTGTTGAGCGAGGTAGAAAACAACCTGCGACGATTGAAAAAGACGAATCGAATTGCACAAGCGAAAGAGGGACGGTATTGCTCCTTTATATATTACAGCACGTTAGCGCAAGCCCCGCTATCTCCACAATTCTCATGAAGCCGCAGGAACGTGCGGCTCGAACACACATTCCATGGAATCCATGCTAGCGCGCAAAACACGGCAATTATGAGCAATGGATAACTGTAACACTTCTGATTCCAGCAGCCGGAGTGCATTTTTTCATAATTGAGTAACAGCTTTCGGAGATTCTTTATAGCATATGTGCAGGAAAGGAGATAACAGAAATTAACATGGTTCAAAACTTATTCCAAAAGAGGCCAAGAGCTACAATAAAGTGCATTGTAATCGATTACTTATGAATTCGAAAAAGATGGTCTCCCTTTTCGGAATACGCCGCCCGGGCAAGCTTGAGGTAAAAGGGATGAAAGAATCAAATCTTGAATGAATTGAAATCTGTTCAAAACATAACTTTCTTGTGTTTAATCACATGTTTAAGCGCTCTCTGCCTTTTTACCATTCAACGACAACACTGGCCGGTTCTACTTTGTTTTAAGTAGATTCCATTATTTAAGAAAGATTGAACTTTAAAGGAAATATATGGCACTTCGCATGCCTGGATCATCGGAACTTAAATTATTATTTGTCGGACAGTCACTTTCTATCGTGCATCCTACCAACATCGTCCACACCTTCATTTAATGTTTCGTCTTGGTGTCATATGAATTTGAAAAGTCTTGTTGTTGGTGTTGGATCTGTAGTCTTGTGAAGCTACGTGTGTGAGACCAATTGACGCATGGCCTGTTAGTGTACTGTCTTCCCCTTATGCTGAAATACAGCCGATTTGGTTTAACAATTTCACGCACGGCCTTCCCGTTTCACGCTTGGCCGAACCATTGTTCTTAATACAGCATTGAAATTACTTCTTGATCATTCTATAGGCCTCGGTTAGTATGTAAATATGTCCCGTGTCCACTAATGCGAAGAGGAAGACAAGTTAGCCATCTTTACGCTGATAATCGATTTATCCACGAACGTCTTATTTACTAAGCCTGG
>JAJMGZ010000134.1:0-14603 GCA_030582795.1 Metschnikowia chrysomelidarum | reverse complement strand
ATTATACGTTCGTTGGATCCTAATGCCAAGTTAAGCCCCGTACAGTTCACAAAGCATACGGTGACGACCACTGCGGCTACTTTTAGTCCTTCAGGAAACTATATTGCCTCTGGTGATGAGAGCGGTCATATTATTGTATGGGATTCTTCCGTATACGGCAAGGAAAACACTTTCGAGCAGCCGGTGATTAAGTCCGAGTTTGATGTTTTGGGCGGCCCCATCAAGTCGATTGCGTGGGATGCCGATAATTCCCGTATAATTGCTGTGGGAAGCGGCAAGGAGAAATTTGGACATTGTTTTACGTGGGACTCCGGCAATTCCATTGGAGAAATCCAAGGCCATCTGGAAACGATCAATGCAGTGGACATCAAACCCCAGAGACCGTATAGGGCAGCAACTGTGGGTGACGATAAGTCCATGGTCTTTTTCCAAGGTCCTCCATTTAAATTCGATAAGAGTTCTCGTGACCATCATACCAACTCGGTCAGAGGTGTCAAGTTCTCTCCTGACGGGAAATGGCTCGTCAGCGTAGGCTCGGACCGTACTATAGTGTTGTATGACGGAAAAACCGGTGATTTCGTCAAGAAATTAGAAAAGGCTCACGAAGGAGGTATTTCTTCGGTGGCGTGGTTCCCAGACTCTGCATCATTTGTCACTGGATCTGCTGACAACACGGTCAAGCGGTGGACCCCTGAACTCACTCAAGAACAATTGTATACAATTGCAGAAGACACTTCCGTGGCACATCAGCAAGTTGGCGTGGTCGTAACGAAAGACTATGTGTTGTCGCTTTCCTTAAATGGCCAAATCAATCTCTTTACGCATGACGGGTCGAGTTTGCTGACAATTTTGGGCCATCAGAAGGCGTTGACCAAGGTTTTCGTGGAGGGCGAAACTTTGCTCTCGGGTGCTTCTGACGGCACTTTGTTCAAGCGTAATCTTGAGTTCATTAGCGAGGTACAGAGGTTTGCTGATTCGGAAATCCACTCCAACTACATTGCTAGTATTAAAAGTATTGACGGATATACGGTGACTACAGGATGGGACGACAAATTAAAGTCGTGGAAGGACGGCACATTAGTGAAGACTGCGGCGTTGGCAGGTCAGCCGAAAGCCGTTGCTATCACGAAAAACATCGTTGTTTTGCTCGAAGACAAGATTCAGGTATTTAATACTGAGCTCGAAATCATTGCTGAAAAAGAATTTAAATTCGTCGCGTCGTACATCGATTCAGTTCCTGGCTCCGAAAACGTATATGTGACAAATGAAACAGACAGAAGGCTCGAAGTTTTTACAATTGCCTCCGTCATCGAGCACGTTCATTCGTTTCCTGCCCTCCGAGCCGCGCCAACCTTGGCAAAAGTATCTCCCGACGGCGATTATGTGGCGGTGGCAGAAATCACTGGAAAATACACTCTCTACAGCATCAAGGACCAAAGTGTGGTGACGACAAGATGGGCGTTCCACAGCAGTAGAGTCAATGGTGCCGAATGGACAGCTGACTCAAAATTCTTGGTCAGTGGTGGCTTAGACTGTGGAATTTACGTATACTCTGTATCCAGGCCTTCTAAGGTTTTGAAAACACATTTAACGCATCAAACTGGTGTTTCTGACTTGACCTGGTCTGATTACAAAGATAAAAAGGGATCCCTTGTTAGTGTGGGACTTGACGGCGTAATAAAGACGTGGAATGTGGACTTTAGTGCGTACTAGTGCCTTAAAAACTTCAATTCAATAGACTTTGAAGCTTCCTCAATTCACTTGCGTAAATTTCTAGCCACTAATGGCATGCGGCTCTGCCGATTAAAAAAATATATCGAGTTTCACCTAATATTATTTTTTAGCAAGTGACAGGTCTAGACAATCCTGACGCGTTTTGCCGCGAAGTAGCAACATGCTCCGCTTTCCCTGATGAGTGATGAGCTGCGCGTGCGGTTTGAGACGCGACCACAGACTGAAACCCCAATGGAAACTCCAAAAACCTATGGCCACAGATGTACACAGACACCCCGATTATGAGCCTAATAATATGTCAGATTCTTTAACACTTGCATATAATGATGACGCGGACCGCGAGGTCGAATATTTAACCGTCGACTCTGACCCTGATGCCACCACTTCGAGGCGAAACTCAAACAATCTTGAATGGACCAACAATTCTACTGATAATCAGCTTGATAACACCTTGTTGGCCGGCACATACAGAGAAAAACTCTTGAGCATGAGGTGCCGCTCGAAACTTGAGTACGACAGTGATATTGACCAGCTCCCCGATGAACCCGAGGAGGAAAGATATCCGGATGAGGTGGCAACAAACACAGGATCTGAACAGATTCGCTGGCGCGCGTTTCAAAACGCCAATCCAGAACGTGCCGCAGAATTCTTGACTTGTCCGATATGTCTGAAGCGATTTCTGTGGATCGGGGGATTGAGAGAACATGTGCGTTCCCATAATTTGGGTCCGTTACAGTGTAAATTCTGCTACAAGGAATTGTCATCGCGAGAGAGACTAAAGGTGCATATGCGATCTCATGCTGACGATCAACTATACGCTTGTTCTGTGTGCCATTCACTGTTAGCCAGTAGAATGGGATTGGAGAACCATATGCGGACGCACGAAATAGACGAGCAGTTCCAATGCAAAATCTGTCCGACGCGGCTATCGTCAATAAGTGCCCTCAAGATCCACGAGCGAAGCCATAAGACAGTTAAGAGATTTGAATGCAGTGAATGTGGATGGCGCTTCTCGTCAAATGCAAATCTAATCCGCCACACAAGGCAACACACAGGCGAGAAACCGTATAAATGCGATGTTTGCGACCGGGAATTTGCGCGAGATGATAATTTACGCCTACATATGATTAAGCACGGGGCAGAGTCGCCTTTCAGGTGCTCAACGTGCTTGATGTATTTCAGGTCAAAAAACGATTTGGATTCCCACAAACGAGCCAAACATGGATAATGACATCGATGAATACGATAGTGCCACAGGTTCCGAGGAACTCAATTCAACGAAGAACAAATCGGCTCGAATCAGGGCAAGTGAGCTGTCTGGTCACGAGTTGGAAGTTCAAAAAGAATTGTTCACGCCATACATCAGAATTTGCACATGGTGGCCACTTCAAGAAAATTGAGTTATTCAATAAACTTTGAAAGACAAAAACATTTGTTTCCTCTGACATTCTCAAATTCGCTGGGTAAATCGGAAGTCTGTTTTGAGCTGAATCCGGTCGTTTTGTCTGCAAATAGGACATTTGAGGAGGCTGTTCTGTCTTCCTCACATATAGGGTTTGGTTAGATTAATATATAATGAGGTTAGAATGCAAGTTATCACTGAATTGATGTCATATAGTAATTTTAAAAAAGTTAATAGTCTCACTTAACACAAATATGAAAACTTGACTGTTGGAAAATAGTCATTTCAATGGAACTCATACATCCTCTGAAGACGATAGTGTGAATCCATGCTGTGCTTATTTGACGCCGTTTTAGCTACCGTGCAAAGCAAGAAAGAATCGTGAAGCATGCTTATTTGCGTTATGGGCTCCTCTGCCGCACAATGAGATGCGGGCAATACAAATCAGAAGATGATCTGAAATGGCAAAAATCTTGAGAGTGCCATTCGTCATATGGAGCATACAGACAACCGTAGCAATTTCTGTCTCATTTCATAATTCTGCTAGGTTCTCGCCGTTACAAGATCTGCTAAATTGTCGCGTGAGCACCCAACCCCTGGCGAGCTTAGCAACGGCCCATAACAAAATGAAATCTTCCGAGCTTCGTAATGAGGAATGGGCCATTGAATGATGAGGCTTCTTCTGTTTTTTTAGTAGCTCGTGAAATAGAGCCCCTGCTCAAAGTTTTGACTAAAGATTCTCATTTCGGGGCTCAGCTCTATTTTTTGTGGCCCTCTTGAGGAGGCGAGTGATCGACGGTTTAGAGCGGAAATGTCGACAGGAGATAATACTCATTGGACGCTTTGGCCCAAAACATTTTGAGAGAATTTTGGCGCAGGCAATCGACGTCAGTACCATCGACTCGAGGGTCTTCACATCATTAGATTGGGCGCCCAAGTGCCAATTTTATGGCTGCCAACTAGCATTGAGAATCGCAAGAGCGGGAGCTTTTTCCATCAGTGTCATTTTGAAGGAAATGTCTTATCTCTGGCCGGCTTCTCGGGCGCAATTTTCATCATCACGTGAATGTTTGATTTTGCCCTAAACAGGGCATTTAAATTGGATACTCGCTCGTATGACCACGATAACATCAGACTTGAGCACAGTTTGGAGTATATGGAGGGCTCTTTCTGGTCATGTCATTTTTCACTTATGGAGCGCACTTTTGATAATTCGATGATATAGGAATTCGAGAAGGCGTTGGATTAATATTTCGTAACCCCTCGCGAGGACCTCAGTGAACGCGCCGCGCAGAAATCGTTGGCGGGGCTGCCACGCGTAGCCCCTGAGTGGAATGAATGCTTTTTTGCACAAAACAGGTATTATTCGACACAATTTTCTTTTGTTTATCTCAATTTCTAGCATCTAGACTAACTGCTACACGAAGTCTAAGCCGATTTGGTCAGATATATATTTTTATCCATATTGTATTTATTTGCGCTGAAATAGCATCTCAGCTTTTTGAGAAGCCTTCAAAACTGCGAGTAAAACACTCAACGCTTACCAGTACCCAAGACCACAGCACTCAAGCAGGCTAAAATATTGGTAATCGATGGAAAAGGGGAATTTTTGACGATTGTTATCGAGGAAGCCTATATGAACTGGATCGAGACTTGATAATAGAATTTTTCATTTGAGATGTTAATTATCAATGTCATCCATTGATATTTTTGAATATTATTGCCGAAAAGAAATAAGACTGTTGCATTTTATTATGTGCCGAAGGCCCTTCAAAGCTGCTTTTCAGTCGGTCATTCTAAAACAGTGCTGTTCCATCACACTAGTGATGTAATCAGGACTAACTTTTGACAGTGCACAAATTTTGTGCCAGCATATGAATTCAAAATCTTGACTATTTCAACTTAGCTTTCGTGCAATGAATATTTATTCTATGTAAAGAAATTGCCGGGCTCAATCTCAAAGCTATGAAAGCGGCAAAAACAAAGACATACAAAGCTTCCATTCAAATGAAGTTGTTATATCTCAAGTTGATCGCTGCTGAGAGCATGACGTTTTCTTGAATTAAAGACCTTAAGGATGAGAAGAGGGCTCACGGCGTAAGGATTCAAAAAAAGATTGAAATTAAAGCTCCTGCCGCCAGTGCTTAAAAAGCGGCTGGTAGCTCAATATTGCGTGAGATTGCCCTGAAATAAATGACGAAGCTTATCAACAGACTGTAGTCGAATGGGTTGAACATCAGAAGACGAAGTCTCGGTCAGCGCAAGTGTATGGGCACAGTATCCAAAATCAGAAATGCATTAGTTGGCTGAAAGTGAAACTATTGCGTGTGGTGAGAGGGTTCCAATGCCGAGACAGAAACGAAATAGCGAGAGTATTCCTGAGACTTTTCTGAGCCATAAAGAACTCACATATTGCAAAATAGTCTTTGCGAAAACGAATAGCAATGTATGAGATTCTAATGGTGGCGAAGCGAACCCATCTTATTAAGTTGTAAGAATGAAACTGAATAGATGTATCAGGACCATTTTGTGAATATACCAGTCTTTCAAGGATAACTTGATGGGTAGAATTGGATGACACGGAGCTGAGAAATTTCAAGTAAACGAATTCTCACCTTTCGTGTTTCGATGTTTTACCGACCCACACACACACTAGAGAAAGAAGTTTTCACCACCATGAATTGATGTAATTGGTGTATGAGAGCTCGACATGCACGAGCACGAACTGATGTATGAGTAAATGATGATCAAGTAAACTCCATGATGCCACACGGAAAAGAGGTTACCGAACTTGAGCTTGTAAGTCTAACATTTGGTCAATTATTCCAGGTCGGAGAAAAGATACGTCACACTGATCGAAAGATTTGCAAACCATCCATGTTCATTGTGACCGTTAGCGACAAGCGATGGATAGTGATGACAATCGACAAATCAAATGCCGATCCACTCACGGCAACTATAAAATCACAATCAAAGTTCATTCATTATCATTTGTGCTGGCACAAGCTTTCACGGGGGCATGTTTCCATATGAATTTATCCACGAAATCATCTATTATAAATTTCATTAGCATTCCTGAACTGGCAGACGTCGCTTGGCCGCATCGAGATTTGTTTGAAGCGCGGCTTCAAGTTCTCAAGTGTGACGGTGACTGGTTGATTTGCATTAAAGTTAAGATCGATCTTTATGTCATCCTTGTTCATGATAAACAGTGTTTGAGTTACTTATCTCCGTATTATTACTTAGAAATTCAGTTGGGGAGAAAAATCATTTGATGAATAATTTTCTCCCTCTATATATCCGTCGCGCCGCGCTCCGGTGCGGGTAACGTTTATAATCCTTGTGTGCAACTGGCGCTCAACATTATCAGCTGATATGCTAGGCGATAGTGCAACACTCAACATAGACAGCGAATCCTAGACATAACGTGGCATTATTAGCAAGCAAAGCAGCTTAATCGAATGTATACTAGGTGAGAAAACAGCTAAGGTCTTAATGCCGTCTATGCTAAAAAGGCCCGCGTTTTGGGACAATACAACAGTGTCAGGAAGAACCGGTATATTAGTGCTTACAACTGCAATGTGGATTGGTGTGGCAGTGTCTACTGGTGATGGTGTGCAGACTGCGGCATTTATATGTGGTGCTGTATGGGCTGTGGCATCAGTCATTCTGGCCTACTTCGATGGCGCAGCAGCAGGTCCAGGAACCGACTCATGCGTCAACCATAAGGTCAAACTAGGTAAACGGTATGGTCACGTTGAAACTAAGCTGGGTGAGATGTAAGATATGAGGAATAGTCTCATGATGAAACGAAGCCATGCTATGGTGAGATTGCTAGTGCATGCGACCTATTTGATCTGTATGGTCTACATGGAGCTGTCATCAGCAGTGTGATTTTGACAAGCTCCGAGCGAGACCTTAGTTTGTTAGATGTGGGCATAATGCGGGTGTATGCTAATGGTTCCGCGGTGCAGGTGGTGTCATCTAGCTCTAATACAATAGAGAAGCTTGTACTTAAGGTTGGCAGTGCTTAGGTAGGCATTCCTTTTGCAGGTGGCTGAAGCATTCTTTTGGGGCATATTGGGAATTATACAACTTTAAAACCTGGAATTATGATTCAACCAGGCAGTGGTGGGAATATTGAGTCGTATACGCCCGAATGTGAGACAATATTGCCTAGCAGATTGGATTATTTTGATTTATCATGGGGCAATGCGATACACGGTGAAATATACTTTAACACCTATGGCGGCTTTGACGGGTCTTGCAACGATGTATTCGATGGAGCTGACATGAGCTAGTTGCATGGTAAGAAGATCAGCTGTCAAGAAGTAGGAATTAGGTGGAGTCTTGCAAACGAGTACAGTGAATGAATATGAAGTACTTGTCTGTGGGAACCCTGCCACCCTTTGCTGATAATTCATTAAGGCTGCAAATCCTTCTGAAAACAATTTTAAAATTGAGGTACAAGAATGAATTGAAATCAATTTATCAGGACAATTCTGTGAACTTACAGGTCTTCTAAGATCACTTAACGGACAGAATTGGGTAATACGGAGCCGAGAGATTTCGAATTAAGAAATTCCCTGATGTTCTTGCGACACCCATTCCTTAGAAAAAAGAGGTATTTCCATCATGGATCAGTTTGATTAGTGTATTAGAGCTCGTTACGTAAGAATTTGAACTGAAATATTGAATTTTATGATGTTACATGGCAAACAGGAAACCAAATTAAGCTGGTGAGTCTGGCATCCGGTGAAATATCCCGGGTTTTGAAAAAACACGCCGTCAATTCCATATATGATCATTAAGGTCGTTAGCGATAAGCGATAGATCGTGCATGCAATCGAGACGTGAAACGCCGATTCACTCACGGCTGCTTACGGCTACTATAAAAAGCATAAGCAAATTTCACAGTCATACCAAAAAAGGTATTACCGGGGGATTTGTGTCCATATAAAACCATCTACGAAATCATCCACTTCGAATTTCACTAGCATTGCCGAACTGGCGAACGTCGCTTGGCCGCATAAAGATGTCCATCTTACAGCTGCCAGGTTGAGTTTAGCACCAAACGTGAGAATAAGATATATGTTTAGCCTTGATTCTGATGTGGTATCGAATCACAAATGGAAAACATCTTCGGCATCATTTACTGGCTTGAACACTTCATTTTAATTTTGATTTCGCCCCTTTCTAATCAGCGCAGGGTGCAAGGTCGATACGGTAGGGAGGCTATCTGTTTTGTGATACCTCAATAAACCCCCATTCAATTATTCAATGGTGGTGAAGCGAAAAATATACATCGGCAATTTTTACTGAAAATCACTGTTTCGATTGCGGTGCTCTTTGTTTTGCGACGCGTGGTTGGTGGTGCGAGCCGGCCTATCACAGCGC
The DNA here is from genome assembly GCA_030582795.1 of Metschnikowia chrysomelidarum. Taxonomy (NCBI): domain Eukaryota; kingdom Fungi; phylum Ascomycota; class Pichiomycetes; order Serinales; family Metschnikowiaceae; genus Metschnikowia; species Metschnikowia chrysomelidarum. Next base: position 6,070 of record JAJMGZ010000134.1, on the reverse strand, counting down.
TCCATTCGCGGGAACAACAAACGCGCCCAAACACACGCGGTCAGGCCACGTCGTCGCACTGCCGTCGCCCGGATTTGTTTACTTACTTTCCCACACTTTTTCTGTCAGAATTCATCATCCAAATCGATCATGACGCCATGAATGACTAGTTGTTATTAACAAAATAATGCATACTATGTCAATTCCAATCATCTTTCCCAAAATTTAGCCGACCTAATCACAATTTCTTTGTCGGGTATGGCCTCAGCTGCCGAGCCAAACTGACGCATTTGCCTGCGCTTTCGATTGAACTAGAGAGGCAGCTGTAAGGAAGCCGATTGCTCTGCTGTATCTGCTAATGGATTGAGCTTTACGGGACAGCGTTCTTCCGCATGAAAAAGGCCATATCGTACATTTTGAATGGAAATGAGCGAACTCGAGCCGAACTGGCAGATGGGACCCGGTGCGTGGTCGCACGAGCTGGCAATTTGGGAGTATAAAGTGTCACTGTCTGGGCGAAAACATAAGCATGATGTTTGTTACTTCTCCGCAAGGGCACTCGACTCAAAAGAGGAATGTTGGTTTGTAATGACGGCAACTGTTATTTTGAGGGAGATAATGGCTGCGATCAATGCCGCATGTCTTACTGATAAGTCTGGCCGCTGAAGGTCCGCTCTGAAAAACCAACTCGAGGACACTTTGGACCGCGAGAACAGATTGGCGTTCTTGGCGAAGAGTGATGCCAGCTCGTAACTTGGCTACATTCTCCAACAACAAATTTGAGAAGCAGCAGGCTAACATTGCGGACGAGTTGTTCAAGCAGTTGTTGCAAGTTATGTGGTCCGCCCTGAACGATTAAGTTTGCTTCAGATGGTGGAATCACCGAGGCGATGGCCAAGAATACCAACAGACATGCTTCTTGTCGCGGCCTTCAGTCGATGATGCTTCTATGGATGCCATTTCCGCGTATGACTTACTCACCAAGATCAGAGTGATTTTGGTCACCGCTACTACCGGTCCGGGTGAAATTTGCAATCGCTGTCGGTGATTCTGGGATGAACTCAAACAGTCACAACGCTCAAATCTCCTGGGTGAAATTCACAGTGCATGTTATCTCAGCAGCTCTGAATTTGCTGCATATCTTATTCGCTTTCGTTAATGGGACTTGTTTGGTATCGCGGGCCTAGATCGATCGCCGATTTTCGCAAAAGGTGGTCTTTTTCTCGAATTGCTTGCGCTGGGTTTAGCTGTAAGATCAGTGCCAGGTTTTCCGGCGAGATCAAAATTCTTTGCTGACGCATGCCGAGACAGTTGAAACGAAGACGAGGAAAATGTTACTTTTGGAAAGAACCAATGTCCCTTTCTCATCGCACTTCCGGGCTGACAATGGTGCCGAAACGATATCAGTACCAAGCCATGTGATTGATGAGCATCACATAGGTCTGTGCTTATTTTTGCAAAGCAGATGCGGTTTAAAACGCCAGGAGGCCCTCCACCGATTCATTGCGTGGTGAACTCTTATTTTGAATCCAATTTGCACGCTGTTCACAACCCGATACCTTCGTCCAGTGCTCCCCTATGCGCTACTTCAAATCGAAAGTTTGCCAGTGATGCGGTACTTTGAGGTCCGAATGTTTGAGGCTGATCCAGATGCGATGAATGCAGAGTCCGTGAAGAAATGCAGAATTTCACTCCGGAAAATCAATGGCCAAAATTCGCTTTCCTCAGGGCTGGTGCTTGAGACAAACTGCGATGAAAATTGTGCCTGCTGCATACTTCAACGACTCGAAAGAGGCTTTCCCGAAATTTGGTGATGGGATTGTGCGGATTCAGCCCTTGTCTTTGGAAGCCTTCACCCACCCCGGTGAAGTAGTGAGCGTGATCATCGTTCATCCACATTGAGAGCTGAAATTTAAGCTCGATTTCGGTGACGCTTATGAGCTTGACAGAGCACAATGCTGGTATATTTGACTGATGTATGCCGCAAGATTGTGAAGATTCGATGGGCAAGCGCGCTCGCAAAATCTATGGGTCAAAGGTAATTGATGACGATGATGCCCGATTTCGGTGTTCGCGTTTGAGCAAAAGCCCATGAAAATTTTAAGGATGCAGTCGTCCAGAGAGACTTTGGCCACGAAAACTCATTAATCTATGAATATTTGGGTGAGTCTTTTGCCTCGGTCTGAATCCAACGCACGCCCAAATCGAGTTAAGGTTTCTGATTGAGGCTTTGACTGATGCTGAGAAGTTCTACTTGAAACGTTCAATCTGAATGAATCTCGCGACTTGCTGATGATGAACTCCACGGTTCCGGAAGCGATTATGAGCATCGGAGTACTTGCGTGCTGGGCTATAGATTCGTGGATTGCTTTCATGAGAGTAGCTAGTCCGGTATGGCATAGGAGCGATATGTGGCGAACGCGAGCAGATCATAACGTCAGTTGATTGGACCAAAAGCCGGCTCAAGTATGCACGAACTTATTGCATGTGTTCGGCTTCGTCGACGGCACAGAATCAGGCGATGGGTGCAGATTGGTCTCTTCGGTGATTTTGCGTCAAATTTTTCAGAATACTGTCGATCACTCTGGATACTGCGCGCATTCTTGTCGATGGATAAGCAACAGACCCATGACAGTGAATCTGCATGTGTAAAGGGAAGCTCTGTCAAATTTTTTGGCATGCATCGATTTCGACGAGAAACTTCATACAATCTCCACAAAGAGCAGATCGCTCATGTCTATCTCTTTGATGTAAGTATTCTCGTCCTGTTGGAGCGAATTTTCGGTGGGTCCTGAAACGCTGACACGAATCACTTTTTGGGAAAGAGGGTGCAGTTAGACTCGTGTGGGCCTCAAACGCTGGCGATATGATGGACAATACCGTTGGTAGCGAGAATTCAAGGCTTGTTGTTATAATTGCATTACAATATCGATAAAAACAAAGAAACAAGAAAAAAAAAAAACTAAAAAGAAGGACCGTCAAAAACGACAAAATTGCCCACAACTTCGCCATGATGCTCGCCATCTCGTAAAGTTGCGAGTTTTGCGGCTGGAGGAGTGTGAACTGGTGTCATAGATTGAGTTGATCGACTCTAGTACCCGGCGTATGGGAATTTTCACCGATCTTTGCTTTAACGAGTTCTCGTGCATAGATCGCATTATTTACTACAAGAAAAGAAAAAGTGAATAAGGAGGAAAAGAGAGATGCTCAAAAATGAGCAAAAAAATCTGGTTGTTCCTGTCGTGATAGTCGAGTTCCAAAAGGCATCTGGCATGGTGTTCGCGTGATGGCATGTTCTGGCGTATGGTGCTGGTTCCCTTCCTGCTTGGCGAGAAGAGACTGTTTGCGTCGACGAGGCGTGGTCACTCAATTTCACCAGCGAACGCTTTAGGTGTGCAGACATGAACGTTTTGTACGGACTAGAGTATTGAAGTGGGCTTTTTGGGTGTTTGGCTCGTTGAACTGATCAGCTATTTACACGTTGTGTCAAGGCATATTTATGAGATAATTTGCGTTGCGCTGAAGGAATTAGCGGGCAGAATGAATCTTTGTACTAGCTTTTGGGGATGCGAAATTTCATCCTTCAAATTTCCTCGTGTTCACGGATCATGGGGTTCGATGCCGTCCCCGTATTCATCTCGTTCGTTTGGGTTACCTCATAACGAGGCCGTCGGCTGCTGTAGTGGCGGCCTTATTGTGATATGAAGGCGATACAACTTATTCTTTCGCCTGGGATGTCTGTTGTATCGTGCCAATGGCGAGTTGCAAGATCGAGACGTTATGAAGTGACAGAAGGATGGGATGAAATGCTAGCGGAGTACGAACCCACTCGCACTTAGCCATTGTCATAGTATTTTGGCGTGAGATTAAGGAATGGGTGCACAGCCACTGTAATACATCGGTAATGCCACCGGGGAAGAATCGACGGGCCTGATCTCTCCATGTCGGCTGACAATGTGTGCAAATGACAAGACGATAGAGTGCTGTGATGCTTGGAATAATTCAGCGCTTGTGGCAGCGATTGAATGTGGATCATACGGAAACTCACGTGGCCTAGGCATGGGAACCTTTTGGTGAGGTTAACTGCTGTGTGATTATGCTGGTGCGTGGTCGCGATAATTCCGTGGATACTGTCAATTATGAGGTGGAATGAGGTCGGGCGCGATCTCTTGAGACAACCGTGTATATAGACGCGGATTTGGCCTTTCATACAGGGGACACATGGGGCTTAAGGATAATCTCTGACAGAAGCAATACCTTGATTCGCTCGGAAAAGAAAAGGAGCTCGAATGAGTGCCAGTTGGCCACGTGGCTGACGCTGGACGGCGACTTCACATGGGGAATGCGGGGAGAAAGTGTATGATGTCATTGCCAATTACATTGCTTAGCATCAAGCTTTTCCAGGGTTGTTAGATGGGCATCGGCGACGACATTTTTCCGGTTTCCTGACGCCATTTGCCTCACGTGTGGAGACTTCGGAGGCGAGATATTGCGAGGTTGGTGCGCTTTATAGCTGGAAGGCCATTGCAATTTTGTGGCGTTACCTGCCACGCTGTTTGAGAATTTATTTGAGGTTCCCCGCTTGAATATTTTTTTGAAGCTAGCCAGTCATACGATCTAGACGAGCCACAAGGCTCATCGCTTACCACAATTTGAACTGTGGTTCTTGGATAAGGATGATGCTGTCTAAGAGTCGGGCGTGACACTTATGGTTCTCTGCAACACTTATGGGTCATGACACGATGGACAAGTTTGGCATCAAAGCTTTGAGTCAAGGATTCAAAGTCTTTCTAAGCCATTCATTTGGCAGCTATGAAAGCTCTGGCTCAGCATTAATGAAACTTCTGTTGGTGCCTTGATGAATGAAGGGCTACGGAATTGTTGTAATCTAATTAGACGACCCAGATCTCCTGTTGCTGTCTGACAGTGACGCACAGCATGTTGAGGACACCTTGAATGGAACCGACCATGTTCCGAGTGTGGATTGGAATAAATGGAGATTGAAAACGACTCACAGCATGCCACAATTGAGAGATATGAAGGTAAGCGTTGGACGAGTCGAGAATCACGCTACGTAACTTTTGTATATGCTGAAAATTGGGACAGGATGGGACCATCCAGTGAATTTTGAGAGGAGATGGGTGTCCTCATGATAGTTTGTGCATGATTGTGAAATTGGCGACGTAGAAATGATGGTCAAAATGGAATGTTAATGAATCATATGAGGTGGTGGGAAGTCATTAATCAAAAATATGCCATCGCGAGCGACAATCAACCAAAAGGTAGAATAACATACGGGCTTTCGAGCAAAATGATGGATAATTTATGTCTATTTATCTATATCTTATATACTTTTTTGAAACCATTCCCCCTCGCAAACCCCTTCTGGCGCTTTCGAGACTTTTTCGAGCCCCTCGGCGAATTCCGCGGATGGTTGGACATATGCCGCGGGCAAACTTACTATAGAAAGAGGGATGCGTGGCCGAGTGGCACCCATCACATGCTCTTGCTCGACATCCCGGGTTCTAATCCGGCGGGGGACAATTAAAGGCTTTTTGCTTCGCAGAAAAAACACCCGATTTTTTGCTAACGGGCGCGGCTAGCTTTCACCATCGATCCTAGGATTTTCCCACTGTTTCCCTTCCCCTTTGCCCCTTTTTCCGGCCCTTTTTGCCGCGACCTTGGGGCGCCCTTTTTGGAGGGAACCTTGGGGCCGCGGCGGTTGGGGCCGGGGGGCAGGGCGCGCTGGCGTGAATTTTCCGCTGAGACGGGGCGGGGATGGGTCTTTTTTTTGGAGAACACCCAGGGCCAAGAGGCGTCCCCATAGACAAGGACACACTCAAACACCCTTAAGCACTCTAAAAGACACACCCTCCACATCCCATCGTCCAAAGCCTTGCAAACACACGACTATGGCACGGAAAATAAGTAGACAGCGTCTATAAATCATCCAACGTGGGCTTAATCTCAGTGGATCGTAACAACAAGGCTACTCTACCACTTACAATACCCAGTTGTAGTCTAAGTCGTATGCAAAGGATTTATGCTTGCACGGTGACATTGCAATGGGGGAGAGCACCCTATAACTTCC
>JAJMGZ010000133.1:0-14699 GCA_030582795.1 Metschnikowia chrysomelidarum | reverse complement strand
TTTCGTGCATGGACGTAAGCAAGACCTTCTTTCCTAGAAACAATTCAATGTCAAGAAGATAAGGCAACTCACTCTCACTGACAATGGAATAGGCCCATCCTTTGTTTCCTGCTCTTGCGGTTCTTCCGACTCTATGTATGAAGATTTTCGATGAAGCTGGCAAAGTGAAGTTGATTACATTGGCCAAGACTGGAATATCAATACCACGTGCAGCAACGTCAGTTACAACTAATAAGTGAGTGAGTCCAATTCTGAATCTGTACAATTGCTCACGTCTTGCACGTTGGTCCAAAGATCCATAAATGTAGGAAACGAGAAATCCCGCCTCCCTCAACAACTGAGTCACAAACTCTACGTGATGTTTTGTGGGGACGAACACAATAGTGGAATGAGGCGACGGTAAGACATTCGCAGGAGGAAGTCTTTCTTTTTTGAACTTCTTTCTTTTCTTTGAAGCGGCTTCGTCTTCTTCGTCATCGGTGATATCATCTGCCTTCTTGCTCTCCCTCTTAATTCTAGCCAATTCATCGGGAGTAGGCAACGGAATCTTGATGACGTCTTGGATCGTGCCCAACAAAGCCGCTTCTCTCTCGGTTTTTTTGACCGAGAAAAAAGCCATTTGCAAAAGATCGGAAATCTTGGACTCTGCATCGAGCCTTACCAACACAGGGTTAGTTAAGCCAGCTTTCGCAAAATCAATAAGCGATCTTGGGAGAGTCGCAGAGAAAAGAAGCGATTGCCTGTTCAGGGGTAAGGCAGCCAAAAGCTCATTGAGTTGCTCCGCAAATCCCATTTCAAACAATCTGTCAGCCTCATCAAAGACGATGTACTCAACAGTCTTGAGATCGAGATCCATCTCGACTTTCAAATGCAAAAACCGACCAGGAGTAGCTACTACTATATCAGGATTAGACATCATGGAGTTGAATTGTTCCTCCATGGCATCACCACCAATAAGTACTGTCGAACGCAAGTCAGTACCTTTACTGAACTCTTTTACCTGCTTGAAAGTTTGCAAGGCCAATTCTCTCGATGGAGAGAGAATGACTGCTCGCACACCAACCTTGGCGCTGTGTGCTTTTAACTTTTCGATCACCGGTAATGTGAATGCGGCAGTTTTTCCCGAGCCTGTTCTCGCCATACCCACTACATCTCGATTTTCCATTATCAAAGGAATAGTTTTTCTTTGGATGGGAGTAGGTTGTTTATAACCTTTTTTGCTGATATTTGCCAAAATAAATTTAGAGAGGCCAAAGGATGCAAATGTGCCTGCCTTCGCCTTTTTCGCATTCGGATTATTCACGGCAAAATATGATGCGATATCCTGCGAGTCATTATTTGCCATTTCTTCATCATCTGAAAGTTCCATCAGGGGCATCGAAGCCGGAATCGATGGTTTCACTGTCTTCTGCTTTTTCTTGGCAGGAGCTTCGTCTTCATCTTCATCATCAGTGACTATGTCTTTGAGCTCCTCTCCATCTGAAAATTCCTCAAAGCCGAGGTCAGAGTCAGAGTCAGAGCTTGAGCTTGCATCCGACTCATCATGCTTTGCAGCGAGAGAAAGAGAGCCTGTAATATCAAAGTCTTCCGCGTCGGACATTTGGCCAGGTACTTGTGATTTTTTAAAGATCGCGAGGAAGCACAGATTTCTCGCAGAGCATCGCAGGAATTATGGCACTGCATGCAGACATACGATTGCGGAGAAAACCCTCGCCGGCATATAGCTCTGGAGAACAACGTTTTGTTGATTTAGTATAATCATCGAGTTACAGGGCGTGCATAATTTGAATATAGAGGCTTTATCACATTTGAGAGATTCATGAAGATGGATTACAGTAGTTTGCGTGATTTTGGTTTTTAAATTTTTGAATTGAAAACGTGTCGAACGTACGGGCATCCCACCCCGAACCATATAATATGGTATTGTGAACCTTCATTCTCAAGAAGTACTGCTTGCAGTTCTTGCTATCAGTATCACATGACTTACAAATTTTGTCACAATATTCGAAAAAAAAAGACTGAGGTCGCTAGGTAAACATCCCATGCAAAACATTCCTTTGCGACGCAAAAACATCAGATTTGCCCGCTTGAATAAAAGGAAAGCAGAGCTATATATCTGCCTTGAAGTGGCGGTTGATGAACCTCACATAGTATTATGTCATGATGGCCTCGAACTCGTCCATATTCTCCAACTCGTCTTGTTGCGTGACCTTCTTTATAACCTCTCTTTTCGATGATTCTAGGACGCATCCGTCTAAAATCAATTCATCCAAAATATGATACGCTTTTGCAAACCCGAAGATTATATCCAATTCGCACACGTTTCCATACAATTTGTCCATTTGCTCCACATACCTGTGGATGACCTCGAGAGCCAACAAGCCGTTATCTTGAGAATCAATACCCACAACAAAGAAAAGCGACGCATATCGGCGGTAGATGATTTTCATATCTTTGTATTCGAGGATGTTGCACATCTTGGCCCGCCGAGATAAGATGATCGTGGTCAATTCGCGGGTGATTTTTGCTTTCTCCTTCTGATTGCTGGCATGATACCATTTGGATAAACGGACTTTTCCTTGTCTGGATAATAAAAGAGTAAACTTGATGGCCATTTTATCTGCAAATTCTGATGGATCTGGACTTGAAATTGTTTCCAAGCCCGGTTGTTCCTCACTTGCGTTTTTTCTTCTTCGGTGCTCGTGGTGCGTGCACTATGCAAGCATACGCGCTGTTGGAGTTATAGCCCTCTATGCACACTCTATGGTCTGTATACAAGGTCCAATAAATGACCAGTTTCCTATTCTAATGGAATCAGGTGCTGGCCTGATTCCCATAAGGAATAACACTGGCTAATAAGATAATTCTTTTAAATTAAGAGAGATCTGTTAACACTAACCTATCATAACCTAGCCATTAAACCTTCTATATTCTCTATTATTACGAGACGCCCTGTACCAAGGGGTAAGCCAACTTACAACATTCTACTCGTAGTTCACAGAGTGAACAAGATTCCTCTTCCAATATGTCTATCAACATAACGGATAAGACTTCTTCAAGAGGTCCTGCTGCTCCTTCAGTAGAGCCTACCATGAACTCAACTTTAGTTCCATTGTCATCAGATAACATTTCTTCCATGTCTATTAATATTACTAGTACTGATGAATCGGCTTTCTTGGTTGGAGGAATGTAACTTAAACAGTGGCAATCCCTGGAAAGAACTCTAGGATCCAGTTGATCATGTTTTTTAAAGCTGACATCGTTGATATCCAACATTACTGTATTCTGCGCATTGAACCAAGTGAGGGTTCGCTCACAACTTGCTTTAAAGAAGCCTGGGAGGAACCCTCGCAAGGGAAAAGAAAGTGCGCGATTTTCTGCTGGAAAAACTGCGAAATAGTTTCTCATCCAGTTTTTCTTACTCGCCTTATAAGTAATGAAAAGCCTGACAGTCTGGATCTTAAGACGATTTATTGCCTATATCTCTTATTTTCACGACTGGATGGAGTACTCAACTTGTGTAGAGGGATGATTCTTTCGTCCATAGATAAACGCGGACGATCTTGGGTGCGAAAACTCTCATTAACACAGCACACCGGTCCGATTTAACCTGCTTTCTTTGAAAGCGAGCCCTTTAACTCGTATTCCAGCTCAAGAAAGCTCGATTTATTTAGAGGCGAACCAACTTTGTCATAATATATTTCCTTCGAAGTTGCCGACGGTTGCCTGAGCGACATGGGATTGCGGCTTTGAATGGGGCATCTCCCTTTCTTCGGAAGTTCTGCAATATAAGCCCCCATTGGATCCCAAGCATTGTTGAAAAATCAAGTAAACGCAAAACTGCTTCTCAAATTGTTACAATCTGATGAATGTCCTCTGGCATTGACCTTCCTCTCGTCAAACCTCGATCGCAAATCAAGTCACGTGGTCCCAGCCCCTTCTTCACTTAGACAATTTTCTCAAATAGAAGACTGATACTAAGGGAACGAAACCGAATGAAACGCATGTATAGTAAGAGTCAATTGAGAGTGAATTGTGATTCTCGCGATAAAATGGAACGATTTTTGCATGCTCTCCTTGTGTCTGCCCGTCGCCTCTGTTCGTCGGGTGCAACGGTAAACTCGTCGATCATGCTTTTAGCAGATGCGAGATTCCGAGTTGAATCACGATCGAAGCTTTTAAATCGACTTAATCAGTGAGTCGATTCGGTGGCGTCCACTTTTTAGTGCTTTACAGCGCGGCATTTGGTGAAACCGTACCGTTAGATATCGGGATCATCAAACGAGGGACATTCATCTCGACCATACCTCCGATAATTTTGTGGAGACTGCAAACTTTAGTATTAACTTAGATGTAAGATCTTAAAATCTAAATGTAGGATCTTAAAATCTTGATGTAAGATCTTAAAATCTTGATGTAAGATCTTTAAATCTTTAAATTCGTGCACTGCACCTTGTGACATTCCGGCTATGTAAAAATCTTGGGGCACTGTCACTTTGACATAATTGGACAGTAAGCTCGCTCTAAATTAATAATCACATCTTTAGCTTCTCAGACAAGATCCAATAAGACCCAATACAAATCTCGCTCTCTCAAACTGACGTGATGAGAACATTCTATTACGTAGCGAGCGAGCATTTTTCTTGACGCTACAACAAGGCAGTAGAACAATACTTGGCTTGCTAAAGGTCTATTGGTTTTACAATTTTCTCAATTTTTAAATCTTGTGATCTGAAACTTGCAAACGAATTCGTCTCTGAGAATGTCGTTGCGGCCTCAGAAATTGCCCATATCTCTGTTAGACGCGCAACTAGGCTCTCATTTTGTGTTCTAACGCACAGACATGGACGCACCCTATATAAACCGCGAACCAGCCCACTTTTGAGATTTTTTTGATCATCACCTTCTCTTCTTTTATCCCATAGTTCTGGTCTACAAATTATTTTCATAATGGCAAAGTTTATTTTTGGGGGCGAGCCTTCTGAAGTTATTGGCGGACGTCCTCCACCTGCAGGTATTGTAAACCCTGCTGATTTCACCACCCGTCCCAAGAGAGTTGGGGCCTTTGGAGATAGCTTTGACGGGAGTACCATACTCACTGGGACTGACTTTGAAGGTGGTAGGGCAGAGGATAGGCAAATGGCCGTCGGAAATTCCCGCCCCACCCTCGCATTGGCGGAGACTGGAATCCCAACACCCTCCAGAACCCATTTCGGTGCGATTGTCCCAGAAGCCGCGTTCAGCGATGAAGGGACAGAAGAGGCCACTGACCGAGTGACCGGGAGACTGAGCGAGGAAAATCAGGATGATTGCACGGTTTCTTCCATCGAATCTTTCTCTGCATTTGTGTCGCCCCCAAGTCGTCTCTTGTTTGCACGAGAGGCTTCGGGGAACAATGTTTTGGAATCTGGACAGAACGAGGTTGCGAATTCCTTTGATTTATTCTGCTTAAAATTGAGAAACATTGAGACATCATCAAGAATTGGCGTCAATATCCAGGGTGACCACCACGAAAAAGTGTATCCAATGTTGAAGGAGTTGTTGGATCAGAAGAGAGAGGCTAGAGAGCAATGCTCTGAAGACGAGTCTGCGGCAGATTGACCCGTCTCAACGTACCAAATGAGGCACTATACTGAGAGGAAAGCTCGTAGGCTAGTAACTTAGGTGTTTCATGCAATTCCACGGGAATTACACCTTTTTATCTCGTATTAATTTAATCTCTTGCATAAGCGACTCATTGGACTTCTTGAGAGATCGAAATTTTCGCAATTTATTCTTTCTTGAAAAATGTTTTGTAGAGTCTTAGATTTGGAGCGCACCGTTTTCGCAGCCGGCGTCCGAGCGCGCCCAATCATGTTTGAAGCGCGACTTCAAGTTTTCAAATGTGGCGGTTACTGATTGATTTGCGCTAAAATTAACATCAATCTTTATGTCATCCTTACTCATGATACAAAGTGTTTAAGAAAATTGTTATCGTACAAATTGCTAGTAAACTGGGTTAAAGGGAAAATTTCTCTGAATTCTAACGAATAATTTTCACCCCTTATATATCCGTCGCGACGCTCGGCACTCCAGTGCGGGTAACGTTTTTGATCCTTATGACCAATAGAATCTCGAGTCAAATCAGATGAATAATTAATCGAGTCCATGCCAAGAATTCTTATTCTCCATTATATTGTTGAATAATGAGGTGCTTTTTCTGAACAGCATTGGCGAAAAGAATCAGGTTTGTCCTGAGCACAGCGAGTGGCAATTCTTTTCGGCAAAAACCTAGTTTAGTAGCCTCCAACTATACCACCTTCCTGACTTCCCGAGGATGCAATTTAAGTTAGGTAGATCACGCTAGCTAAGCAAAAAAACGAGAGATTTTCAGCTTGATGGATACTTCGAGGTGGTGTTGCACCTAACAATATATCCATAATTTGCCACTCAAATTGCTGTGCTTCATTATCAATGCTCCCACTAACAATTTGGATCATCAAGACGACTGGGTGATCGCTGATGGGCGTTGTAGTCTCTGCTACCAGGATCGCTTAAATTCTGTGGAGTGACGATCCCTCGTTCCGCCAGAACCGGCCTGGACAACCTTGGGAGCCCTACCTCTCGCTGACACGCAGCCCTGAAATTTTCAATGCATCTGATTGCGTGTCGCAAACGATGGATCCAGGCGCCAAGAACTTGTCATCTACCCGTATTGCTAGACGGATGAAATTCTCGCCGACGAGGAGCTCAGATGTTCATGCGGCAGGTATTGTCGATAATAGCCAAATGGCCAAGATCTTCTCGGTGAACTTGGAAAATACCAGTGAAGACGACAATCATCGAGTTTCTGCAGGTGAATGTGTAATAGGGATTCTTGCTATTTTTTGTTAAGATGTTTTCCATGAGAAGCCGTTTGCCAGGATGACTCCAAACATATTCTTACGAAATTACAAGATTGTCATCTCTTGCTCGCCCAAGCAAATGTGATGCATTATCGTGCCCCTTCGAGCAGCTGTTTCCAAGTTGCATTGTATTTATATCGACGAAAAAGCGAGCATATGTTCAAGAATGATCCCCGCAGTTAGCCCTGAATCCTCAATACCCATATCTCCCTTTACGAAGATGTCCATCGAACAGCAGCTTGCGATCTCTGAAGAGAAAGTGAAGGCGAATTCGTTATGAAGAGTACTTTGAACATAGGGCCCAACAACATGAGAAATTTATTATCTGTCTTGTGTAAATTCTGACTCATCTGTTCAAACAATGGAGAATATTTCTTGCTTGACCCTTCAAGTCAATATAGAATTAGCAAAGATGGGTTTTGACAAGGACGGAGAGCAGTTTGCTCAGCTAGTCTACAGTACAGATGTCGGTAGCGCCGCTCACGGCGAAAACAGGCACCACTCACGAACATCAAGACCTAACTAATTCTTTCCGAGGAAGTTTTGATTGGAAAAGACTTAAGTTACCGAATTTCCTTTTTCTCTCAAAATTTTCGAGGGAGGCGATCGGTGTATGTTTGTGACCCAGATCTCATCTCTACAAATAGGCCACTGGATGATGACGAATAAATGTGCTGAATTTGGGATCCTATAGCAAAGATGAAATACTCTCCTCTTACCTAAGTGGCCTACGTGAGATCATATTCTAGCCAGGATGCATTTCAGATCGCCTACGTCATCCACGCAAGCTTTTCGGTTCGAGCGCGGCTTTGCACCCCGAACTTGGAAGATGAATTCCCAAAGGATAACACGAGAACAAAATTGAACTTGAGATTCAATTTGGCTTGAAATTACTCTTGCCCCAAATGATTTCGTATTAGTGTTCTCCGAATTGATTTTGCAGATCACTTGACTGAGCTCTTCATGTGTTTACCGTGCAAGTCTCGATTTACTCCATTTCGAGAAGCACTTTTAAGACCATTGAAAACGAGAGTTGCGTGATATAACGATCTTTTGTCTCGACTGCCTTCTTGGTGCTTCCAGATTCGGAAGCGAGGGGTAGGCCATATTTCAAATACAGAGAGCGGAACGGGGAATGCAAAGAAAAAGGCATTCATCTTCCGAAGTCGAAGATTCATGACATGCTGTAGCCATAATCATGATCAAATGGCTACTTTTCGGGGAGTACAATTTGAGATAAAGAGCATGAGTGTTTAATATATATGAGGTGGCTTCAAGCGCCTTTTAAAAAATGGCCAGGTTAAGGGGAAAGTGTCATGCTTGAATTGGAAGAACAAGCATGACAACGGCGGAGACCAGAAAGAGAGCAATTTTTCTCATCAAGCGTCTAGAGCACGAGTCATCATCTTCTTAAAGATGAAAAGATAATTAACCCATTGGAAATGTTTCAGGGCAAAAACCAAAAATATGAACAGTCACAATTAAGCGGAAAACTGGGTAATGCTGCTCTTGTGGCTTGTCGTCGACAGCTCATATAGGCCCCTCAAGGGATTTTCTCGACATGCCTCGCATAATTGAACGCAAGCGAACCTTGCGAGCTACGAGAGTGATTTTCTCAGTTCTTTGCAATTCCGCGATTCAAAAAGCTGGTCGCATTATTATGGCAGTGATTAATTAAGTTACCACAATTAAACCAGCGTTAACCAAGCTGGTTCAGTCTCGTTTATTCTACAGAATACTGCTTGCCTCTCGGATCCAAAGATAAAACGATAGAGCAATATGCAGCCGGCTAAATTGTTCAACGACGTATGCCTTATGGTTTGGCCGACGGTTGGCCGCACTCGGTGTTCTATGAGTCGCGGTATGCTTTGGAACTACTTCATTCTCCCTCAGATTTCTGCACTGTTGCAAATTGCAACTCATATTATTTCGACTGTGGAAGCAGGGTTGAAGCTCAAATTGCCGCAATATGGCCAGTATTATTGAGAATTCAGCTCCCTGTAGTCAAGCCTTCGTCGCAAACATAGGCACTTGGCTTTTTCTGCCAGCGTTTATTTCAATCCCTTTCCACGCCTGGTCAATTTCCGCAAGCAAGAGTATGAAACAAAGAGAGATCAGAAATAACGCGAGATTTTCAAATAAAGTCAGTTTGTTTGGTCGCTGCCTCCCTCCGTCGAAATGCAAGCGAGCATTTCGCAAACTTGCTTTTTGCAGATGAGTTATTCAGAGCTGGAAGCACGGATTTCTAAGATATCGACAATCTATCTAAATCATAGGTCGAATGTTTCTGCGACATCAGGCTCTGATTAATTTTGCAATCACGATCTTTATATCTCAAGATTCCTGCCCCGGCTGTCATCAGCTTTCTGGCTGAACGAAATTTGTAGTAAGCGTACTGTAAGCTCTATTTTTATTTGTTTTCTTTAACGCTTATAACTTGAATTCTTATTTTTCAGCAAAAATGGGCCTTAATGTCCCATGAAAGCTTCGCGAATATCGCTATAGCTGCATGATATTCCGAATGTGCGCTATCGAAGGTCCCGCTTTGTGTCAGAACACAAAGATGATTTGTATTTAAATCGGTCAGTGCGCCCACTCAAGTTTCCCAGTATATACCTCTTCTTTTTCTTTGGGCCACAGTTTTTGAACATATTCATTCTCATCACAATGACGAAGCAAGTTTCTGGAATCAAGTCTTCTAGGGTCATTAAAAGACGTCACAGCCCTAGCGGTCCTCCTAACCCTGCTCATTTCACCGGCCGTCGCAAAGGACTTGGACCTTTTGATGATAGCGTCGGTGAGAGTACCAGACTCGTTGGGACCGACTTTGAAAAGGGTAGATCGAAAGGAAGACACAAGAATGTCAGGTTGCCTCACTTCACTCTCGCCCTGTTGGAGACAGGATCGCCTGCTTGGACTGGAGCTCAACAAGATGCCCCCATTCCACTAGGCGAGTCCAGCAAGGAAGTTCAGTTTGAATCTTCTACAGACAGATCCATTGATTACTCCCATTCATCTGTGGCGCCGCAAAGGCAAATTTTGCCTGATCAGACTATCGCGAGCACAAATCCAAATAGCGGAGCGAGACCGTTTCAGATTGATATTGTTCATGATTTGAACTTAGCTATTATGTCCTTGGATACTCTCCGCGAAGGGATTAGAAGCTGTGACCTTGGCTCCATTGAGGAGCAAGAAAAATTGCATTCAATCGTGAAGGCAGCCTATGACATGAAGAGAACGACCGTGAAACCATCTTTCGAACACGGTTCTGCAACCAACTAATATATCCACACGCATCAAGCGAGGCATAATATTGAAAGGATGTCTTGTAGAGAAATAGCAGTGAGATTCTGCAAATGTGACGCAGAAGTTGCCAAGCTGGGTTTATATGTCCTTTGTATACCCGATATTAATTTTATTTCTTGCCTGCCTACACTTTGAGCGCCTACTAACTTTGATTTTTGATCTGGTAAAGAGTCTTCACGATTGTTGTTTTTACTGTCAAGCGTTCTGTAGACTTTTTGCTCATTTCTATGCCGTTCGAGCGCGTCGCTTCGCCTGCTAACCGCTAAGCATCCATTATGTTTGTCGAAAAATTTGTCTGTTTGCAGATATTCGTATCCAATACTCGTATTCTATTTTATCAACAATTTACAAGCTGACTAGGATAAATGTAATTCTAGCCAATGTTCAGTAAGAAGTTACAGTATGCTAGGGTCCGGACCATAATTGGTTGAGAGGATCAGGTTTAATCCAGAAATTGCGATCTGTAGTCTTCCTCGGTACTGATACATCCTGAATGCCCATCGAATCACGTGAGTCATGGAGATTTTCGTGCGTATGTTAGACAAACCAAAGTTTTTCAGCGCTGACAGGTCTTTTATGGGAAGAGACGGACTTTCAAGGTACACTTGGAGACGGATTACACGAAAAGTCATCTTGACTTACAAGGAAGCATACAGTTGATAGGAGCGTAAGACTGCTTTCGAGAAAAACGCTTTATAGTTCGACCTATCAAAGTCAAATTCTTCCGTCTCAAGACAATCCTCTAGGAATTCGACTTATCAACATCTATTGCAGCAAAATCCCGATGCTCGGATGGTCACTCATCGGGAAAGCATCGAACTTATGGATAAATCGAAATTTTGAGGTTTCAGCTGTTATGGCTACATGAGTGATATCAGTGATCTCGATAGATTCGCATCAACAGATTCATGTAAATATGAAGAAGTCATGTCAACGAGAGCTAGCGCGCTCGAACTTGCCCGACTCACCGGCCGGCGCAAAGACTAAAGGGAGATATATGCCTCAACATAATCAGAGAGATCCTAGCCAGTTATGAAATTTTTCGAATTTTTCAGTATTTACGCATATTCCACGTGCGATTGTACGAGTATGACGGAGTATTTGCATCGAACTCACGCTGACGATGGGTGTGTGATTTCGCTCTTGCCTCATTTGGACCGGCTTTTCCGTGTGAAGAACATCTGATCAGGAGGAACGGGTGATTTTCGGGGAGTCCTAGAGCTCACCGCTTGGCGGGAGCGTGTCAGCACAGCCGGGCATTGAATTGGGGTAACTCGCGCTTGAGAATCCGGAAGAGGGTTCACACCTAAGATGCTTCTCAAATTTACAATCGAGAAGTGAGCCATATTAAGAGCCACGGTAAGCTCATTAAGTACTCTACAAAGAAGAAGAGACCTGTTCCTCTATCACACTACATCAATATCAGATGCGAGGAACCACATGTTAGCCGCTGGCCAGTGATTGTTTGCCCGTGTCAGATTTAGTCCAGCCAGTTCCTATAGGCTACGTCTTTCGTATGACCACAATGAAATCATGGACTGAACCCTGCTACGTCGGAGGCGTGACCGTAATCACCTCATGAGTTTCGACGAGTGCTATAGCTTCCTGTTCCAGCTTAAGGAATCTGACTTGTTATCTCTTGTAAACACATTCTAGGAATTGCTTCATCGGCCCGCTTTGCCACATGGGAAAGCTGGAAGGCCAGTTTGAGTTCAATGCATATTTTCGATAACTAGCAATGCTATTCTCTCAAAATTGGCCAGGATATGCTTGCGACCGCTAAATTGGCATTTTCCACAAAGCAGATGTCGCTCTACTGTCGAAGAATCTGTGGGTCAGAAAAACGCAGGCGAGGTGCTGCTTGGAGACTTTGACGACGAAGGTGACAAAATTTGCGACAGTCTTTATAATGACAGATCCAATGGCAAAGAAGTGTGATCTGTAAGGAGAAAAAAAATTGGCGGCTAACGACAGGACGGAGGGATAGTTGCGCGACACTTCTTTGAAAGGGGCCCAGAGAGACGCGCTTCTCCCAGATGTCTATGTCTTTCAAGATTTTCGGTGTAACGCTTCTGTAATCTTTATCCACTTGTATCAATTTGTCTTTTGTAGCGATTGTGGCAAACTTCACTTTTCAATGTGGGCTTATGTATGACTTCGATCAAAATCAAGGGTTCTTTGAACGACTGAACGATTGGCGACTATAGATTTTCGCACGCGTACATGTCGTATCCGTAAATACGAGATTTACGAGATTCTCTGTCGCCCATGCCAAGGGAAAATCGTAAGATTGGCGTACCTCGCAACACTAGCCACAGACATCTATCGAAATGTCAGATGCAATGAACGCTTCTACCGGCGGAATAAACAACTCGACGAAAGCTAGAGTTTAAAAACTTATCTCTAAGTCATAGATATTGAACATTGTTTTATGTTTATCTTATTTCGCGTGCCTCCTTGAAAATCCCTGCTTCGGAATCGTCTTGCAACCGTCGACGACACGGCCACGCCCGTGTCGAGCTACGCTCTTTTCAAACCCAAGCCCAAACTCTTACGCCGCTCCAGTATCAACAATATACAAACAACGAACGGTTCTTCATGTCGTCGAGTCTCCGTCTGATCAATTTGTTTATTTTGTCAACTATGAACTCCTTAATGCGCTTAGACAATCCACCCACTTAGAATAATGATAGATACATGCAAAGAAACCAAGACTAACGCATGTAAAAGGACTATTGTGGGGCTGTTTTCGTACTTTGGAAAAGATTGATTTCATGCCAGCTTGATAGATATATATATATATATATATATATTCAGAAACGTAAGAAGAACTTTTCGATTTGATCGAGTCAAAAAGTGCTCATCAGCGCAGCATCGTGTTAGATGAAATTGTACTAATGTTCAAGGTTGACTGGAGACCGCTCACCCCAATGAAGTTTTGGGCTATCTTTTGAATATGCGATATTGGATATGAATTTTATGCCGAGATCTTGAAATCCATGAGTCTTTGTTCCGAGTAATTTGTCACTTTCGGCCATATGAGAGGTCTCGCACGGTAAGGCATTTGAGTTGACACGATCAAAAAGTTAGCTTGCTATACACCGAAAATGTCATCTCCAGTGCCTTGCGATAGGATGGGTCAAGCCTTCAACGTCTCTTGCTATTTTTGAACTGACGTAATGAGATTCTTGTCATAGGCAGTCAGCGTGCATCCCGATTATGGCTGCAACAAATCAGTCAAAACAATAGTTGGCGTATAGAAGCTCTATTTTTTTCTAGAGGTCCATATACAGATTTCTCGTGGATTTTATTTATTGAACTATAACTTGAAAGCAAAAGGGATCGGTCTCTCCATTATATAATTAGAGAAAGCCAGTGCGTGTCTATATTCAAAAAGTGCGCTGTTAAGTTTTGTGACATGTAATCTCTGGTCACAAACATGAATCTCGCGTATATAAAAGTCCAGGAGGCCCCCACTTCATCTCCTCTTGTGAACCATTTCTAAACCTTCCTTCCAATATTTTTCATCAAATTCAAAGTCATCATTATGCCAAATTTAGTTTCAAGGGCTAGTCCATCGAGATCTTTTACAGGATACTCAATTTCTCCTGGCTCTACCAACCATGCTGATCCGGCCACACCTCGCGGGAGAGTTAATTCTTCTCAGGACAGGCTCTGTGAGGGCGCCAGCCTTGCTAGGGCTCTCTCTGAAGAGGAAAAATCAGAGATAAAACAAGCTAATATTCTGAATTATCTCAAAGTCATGTTACTGACTGGGACTGGAACTCCGATTCTCACCGAAACGGACTCTGGGCTTGCTCCAGTGCCCGAGTTCAAGGAGAAGTTCCAGTTTGAATCTCCATCAAAGGAAACAATCTTTGATGCATCTGACTTGTCAGTGCCATCGCAGGCTGAAAACTTGCTTGCGATTATTGCGGGCAGAAGTCCTTTAGGGTCCTCGCAGAATGAAGCTGCGGATTTACTGTACGAGGAATTGAAGTTAGTTGAGAGATTAATGACTGCAAAGATGATTCTTGCAATCTGGCTCCATGAAGAAAGGGCTTCCATAATCAAGCAGATGCATTTTGAGAAGCTAGCCACTGTACAGCCGTATTTCTATTTTTATCCCTGCGACTGACTAACAAATCTACACCCATAATACAAAGCACGGTATTATGAGAAGAGCTCTAGAAGTATCCATTGTAGAATTTTTTAGTCAGGCCACAGAAGCTAAAAATGTGGCTTAGCACGCTTTTTGATATATTTTAATGGTAATTCCTTCTTACATGATTGGTTTCACGAGGTCCACATATTTGAGATAGTGATACGTGGTATTACTAGATCGGGGTGTGTTCGTGTGTATTTCGTTTGCTATTCCTAAGTAAGCTTGGTCCTTCTAGTACTCTCGTCGGCCTCCGGCCTCCTCAAGTCCTACCCAGACGCTCGCTACAGTCACGTGCCTGTGGGCACGTGCCTGGCTGGCGCCTTAGGCTCTATCTACACGTGAGG
>JAJMGZ010000132.1:0-15065 GCA_030582795.1 Metschnikowia chrysomelidarum | reverse complement strand
TACCCCCATTTATCTCCGTTTGGCGAAGTTTCTGGACGAGAATAATCTGTTTGGGGACTATACTCGTGCGGCGATATTGAAGATACCTTCATTTGAGTTCGAGGCGCCTCCTCCAGGAATCACGTAAATGAACCACTCGCTTTTTGTTTATAGACCTTTGTAATAGACGTTAAATGAGAATTTCACAGGGTGTCTTTCAATTTGCAACCCTCAACTCACCTCAGAAGATCCATATCAGGATCGCTGATATTTTGCTCAATGATGAAACAAGCGATATCACTGAGCTGAGATAAAGAAAAGTCTTACCTTAATCTCCGAAATAAGAAAGCACATCTTTGTTCATATAGAGAAAAACGACGTTCCCCTGAAATACCCGCTCAGACAAATGTCACCGTGCACGTTTCTGTCCGCCCCCTCCGCTTTCTTTCACTGTCTTCACAAAACGCACGCCAATTATCTCCACATTCGCAAGACCAAAATGTTTGGGGATATATCTATTTTTTTCAATTTTCGCTCTTGATTTCAAAGCCGTCAAAACTGCCTTCCTCTCTGGGCGTGGCTTCGTTTCTTTTGCAACTGCCCCTGGTTATAAGACCCGTACACCAGCGTACCCGCCCACTGAATCGTGTACACACGCATTGCGACACGTAGTCTAACAATTGAGTTTATTATTACATTCCATATCCAAAAGAAAAATGGCTGAATACGTGGACTCCAGCGAGCTTTTCACCATCCGCAACCAATTCTACACGGGCCAGCACGGAAAAGTGGCAGCCCAAAGCTTTGACCAGTTTTCGCCAGAACTGCAGTTGAAGGCATTGGAATATCAGGTGAGATCGGCAGTGGCACTTGGTGAGGACGCGTCGCTGTTGATTGATGAAATAAAATCGGATTTCCCTGACGATCAAGAGACTTTTCATTTGTTACAGGCATGGAACGATTTGGCCACGTTCGGCACCGACGAATCCACCTACTTTGACGATGTGAGCGAGCCCACGTTTGAGGCCCAGGCGGTGTTGACGGCGCTCTACTTGACGAAATATCACAAAGATACCGATCTGGCCATTGCGCTTTTAAATAAGTTTATTGCGCGCCCTTCAGAAAACTGGCTTGAATTGGAACCCTTCTTGCTCTTGGTGCAGTTGTACTTGTACAAGGAGAACTTCGCCGAGGCTAACAAGGTATACCAGAAATTCCAGAGCTTGCCTTCTGGTACCAGGGACGATATCGTGTATCACGTGATGGAAAGCTGGATCAACTCGATCAAGGGTGAGGCCGACAATATCAGCAACGCGTACTACTTTTATGACGAGTTGTTAGCGAGCGGTCTCGACGACGATGTCGCAGGAAAGTTCCATGTTTTGAGTGTTTTGTTCGTCATGACTTTGCAGTTGAAGCATTTGCCCGAAGCAAAGGAATTGTTGGATCAGATCGCCACTTTGCAGTACAGTGGCGCGGGCGCTGCCGATCACATTGCCAACCGCATCACCTATGAGTATTTGACGAATTCTGGTGCAAATGTAGTAGACTTGTTGCGCGAGCTTGCCAGTACAGACCCTTGTCACCAATTGTTGAGTGATTTTAAGGAGAAAAACGAGCGTTTTGACGCAATTGTCGAAAAGTATCAGGTGGCGTTGTAATGGTAAGAAAACGATGTAGGGGTTCATAAAAAGTACAAATAGAAGCTATCGCATTGCACTATATAATACATACTGGTTGCGGAATTCGGCATTTTTTGTATGATTAAACTTAGTCCTCCAACTTGACCACGTCACCATGCTCATTGAGCTTTAATCCTTCTGCCAACAACCGCTTTTCAATCTCCTTCAATTCGTTCTCGCGCTCCATGAGCTCCTTGCGCTTGTTCACCAAGTCCTGGTGTACACGCTCCTCAAACTTCTTCAAGCGCTCTTCCTCTAATCTGATTTGCTCCTCCTTAGCCAAATACTCAGGCTGAACATTTTCGATCACTGACAGCTTGTCTGTCAGCGGGCCTTCGTCGGCTGCGTAATGGAATTGCTTGCCCGACAACGCCTCGGTTCTATAGTTCTCATAGATCACGTCATGTGTGATCTCCTTGAACTCGTTCAAATGTGTGATCAAAAGAACATTCTTCAAGATCGTAAAATCGTTGAACTCAGGTAACTCAACGTTGATTGGCAACGCATAGGCCGGGTTCAAAACGCGCAACTTCACGACATCGTCATCTCCATTGGGCGCGTCCTCAAACGTGCTGGCCCCGATCACAGCAAATGGGAGCAACAGATTGAGATATTTGTTGTATTCCACTATCTCGTCGTCAATATAATCCTCCTCATACTCGTACTCATTGAAGCGGTAGAAGTTGATGCTGTGATGCTGCAAGTCTTCTAAGATTAGCTGTTTGTTTAACTTGAGCTCGGCTGGCGTCAATGCGTCAGCTTTGCTGATGACAGGTATAACATTAACAAGATTGCTCACATGTTGCAAAAACTTCACGTCGACTTCCGAAAGCCCGTGGCCCGTGGCTCGAACCATATAGAGCAATACGTGCACACGTCCGTCCTTGAATCTTGGATTACGCTTGACACGGCTTTCTTCCAATAAAACTTCGTCATATTGATGGCGAAGAAAGTCAACAATCACCTTGAAATCGTCATCGCTGTCGAGTCCGTTGGCAAAGTTCGGCGTATCGATGATGTTCAACGAGATCTTGTGGCCCTCGTTATCTTCTAACTCAACGTTTTCGTGTCTCAACTTGAGTTTTCTCAGGAAAGCATCCTGACTAGCTGTCAGCAGTGTGGGAACGATCGAGTTGCCGCCGCAAAGAGAGTTGATGAATGTCGAGCGGCCCAGACCACTTTCTCCCACCACCATGAACGTGAAATTGATGGTTTTCTTGACGGTTTTCCGCTTGCGCAATGCTGACGATGATGTATTGTAGTCTTCCATTTTAGTTTTCGATAAAGATTGGATGTCGAGGGGATAAATTTGCCTGAGTTAGGACGAGTAAACCGAACTCTTCTAAGTAACAGCGGATATCAAAAAATTAAGCCAATTATATGAAAGCAAACTTGATGTTCGAGAGCTATAGCTGAATCTCAGACCAAATGCTTCAAAAAGACCGCGAAGTTGAGTATTGGCGGAGGTATATGGGCTATGCTATAGTCGATCTGTTCCGTTGATCGCTGATGAATTCTGCTTGATTTTCAACGCAAACTAATGATTCCTGCCACGAATATATTATGCTGAGAAATTTCGAGGCGCTGACTCTTTTCAGATAATCTCTAAAAAAAATTGTCGGTTATTTTTTTGCCTAAATATACGAACTAGGTTTTTTTACGGCCATGGAAAAGACGTGAGTGAGGCTCGATTTTTTGTTTAGGCGCCGATCCCGCGAGACACGTCTGGCGTTCTCAACTGCCATATATGCAGGAATTGACGGTTAAAACCGTTCACGTGATAAACAAGTACCACATTTCAAGTAAAATGCAATTCACAGATAAATGTATTAGAGTGCAAGTCATCGGACACGATAATACTACTGCACTTCATCAAGAAAGATGCTTCTTTCCCATTTTGTGCTTGAACGCATCACCCCTGTGTAGATCACTCGATTTTCTCTTACTTCACATGATGATTGAGCATATACCAGATTCCCTCTTTCTGAAGCATGATTTAATGAGAGCTAGGATCGGGGCTCTCTATTAAGTATTTGAGTACTCAATAGCTCAAGGATTCGTGCCATGTCAAGGCTGGAAATCAATACTCCCAGTTTTCCTTCTTCACCGTTGAATCTACTGTGACTGTATGAATATAAATTATGTTATATCTAGAATCTAATTTAGAGCCAGCGCTTCTTGTTGGCGCTGGTCATGGAGGCCGCAACCACTCTGGATGATGCAGGATAGTAGTACGTAGGGTATGGCGCAATCGACGCCAGATTATATGTTGAAGTCACCTTATAACTCCAGCCTGGAGTAATAGTCGAATAAACGTTCGGCGATGCTCGCATGGTTGAGTAGGGAGTGTATGCTGAAGTGGCGTATCTTGTCGAATACATAGTGTACGAGATCAGCGAGCCTGGCTGCGTCTGCATGGGCGCATATCTGGTTCTACCGGTCTGCAAAGTGTATGGGACAGTAAAGGAGGCCAGATCAATGGTGCCGGTGCCAGTAGTAACCTGCAGCTGAGCAGCAGGGTTGGTTCCCGTCACCGAGAAGAGAGACGCACTAAATGTGGCCGTGGACGCCGAACCCGACATTCCGGTCAAGGTGAATCTATTGGTGTAGTGAATGGTGTAGCCGGTCGAGTACTGTGCATAAACTTGAATGAAGTAAATACCGTTGGGGACATCGGCCTGCAGGATCGAAGCATCATAAGTGGTCGTTCCCGAGGGCAAGCTTGTGGTGAATGATTTTACCGCTTTCACGTCACTGTTGTCTCCTGTACACAAGATGATGGCATAGCTCAGAACCTTCAGAAGCGAAGTATCACTTGTGTCGTCATCGGTGCTGTCGACCCATACTACAGAGACACTGGCTGAACCTCCTGAGCCAGAAAAGGACAGCCCAGACGTAGGGTTGGTGATGGAGACATCTGCGAGGACGCGAGCAGCCAATGTAAAGAGCGCGATGCAAAGAGCTAGAAACTGCATCTCGTATTATGCAAAGTTGTGTGTGGTGAGCTTATGGGTAAGATCGTGTTGGTGGTGAAGAGATGAGATCTGGATCTATGAGATCTGGATTTGTGAGATTTTGAAAAGAAAGCAGCAGAATCTTCTAAAGAATATGACGAAAAAAAAAAACCGACTGGCTCCCAGATGAGTCTAATGCAAGGATTGATGAGTGTCTATACACGAGGCGTGGTGAATGTGTGTGTGAGGCCCGAAACCGGATTTGACAGAGAGGACTCTGAATGCGAAATTCCAAAGTTTAAATGAAAGTGGCGTCAAGAGCGTTATGCCGACTCTTGTTCTCTAGAAAAAAGATATTCTGTGAATGGAAAAACGAAGGCTCGTGGGGTGGCTGAACGGGAGCAAACGAAAAAAATCTATGGAGCAACAGGCGGTGTGAAGCCTGATCGTCGCGGCCGGCGCTAAAATTAAACTTGTCGCGGGCAAGCTAAGAAACACGCCTCTGTGTGCCGGAACACACAAGAACTTGGCAAGGCTGGGCCGCCACGCGCAGGCGTTTGGGCGAGGAATGCATGAAATCGGAGAGATCACGCGCGCACAAACAGAGAAAAAGGAGCCACTTCAGGTACGCAAAATTGCCTAGATTCCATGCCTTGAGGCCCGCGCGGCACCCGCTGGGAATTGCGGCCAAGATTTCATTGAGGCTTTGATTTTTCACGTATAGCTCGATTCTTTTTCATGATGCTCTGAGCATATGCTTTTCGAAATTTTATACTTATATCTTGATTTGCTCCGGAAAAAGATGGTGCCTTTCTAATATGAAAATATCAGGGAGGTCCTCGGGCGCCTGACCCGTCGCCTTGTTTTCGGCAAAAGTTTTTTTTAAAGAACGCCCCGCTCTTATTGAAGATTTGGTGATAAGAAAATAAGTTTCTCTTTATCTTTTCGAGAGATTCTGCCTATTGATTTAGGGGCCTCTGCTCTGCTCCCAATTCCCCACGAAGTTAACTTGCAACCGCTGGACTTGGACGTGTTCAGGCGCACGGTCAATTTTAATTGTTTAGAATTTTCTTTCACACGCACAAAGAATTATCGAAAGAAGGGAAATTTTCTCCCGAGAAATACCTTATGTGACAGATTGATGGGACATACAACCACTACTTTCGTTTTTGCCCCGTTTTAGGAGATTTTCTCTTGCATCTACTCGCGAGCCTCACATCCCTGCATCGTACATCACGCGCCATCCACGTTTCACGCTTGCAAGCGCAGTGTTGGAGCTCAACCTATTAACATATCATTATAAAGCCGGACTAAGGTCGCTTATTCTTTTCTTCTGAAAAAAAAAAAAACACAGATCACTCTAATGTTTTTGCGTGTGACTTCCTGTGCTCAGCCCGTGAGACTTTTCACGATGGCCCGCCGAGTGGCGCCTGTAAGAAGAGCTGCCCCTGATAAGGCGGCTGCCAAACCATCTACGGTTTCCCCCTCAACGCAGCAAACTCAATCGCCTGATCCAGCAGATGAAGCACCAAATGACCAACCTGGCTCCTTTCAAAACACGCTGACCCCGTTTTCCTTAAATGATTCGCCAGTATACAATGCCAGCGGCTCCGGCACGATCGACTGGTCCGACTCCTTCCACGGCTTGGGCCAGGCGCCATTTCCCAGAGAAGTGAACGAGATTTTGTTGGCGCCCCTTGATCCCACAGATGTTGAAATCAAGCCTGACGGAATTCTTTACTTGCCAGAAATTAAATATAGGCGCATCTTGAACCGCGCATTCGGACCCGGCGGCTGGGGTTTGGCACCACGCACGCCGAGTCACGTCACGCCCAAGCAGGTAAGCAGAGAGTATGCCTTGGTTTGCAGCGGTCGTCTCGTTTCTGTAGCCCGTGGAGAGCAGGACTACTTTGGCGGCGAGGAAAAGTTGACCACGGCATTGGAGGGATGTAAGAGCAATGCATTGATGAGATGCTGCAAAGATTTGGGAATCGCCAGCGAGCTATGGGACCCGTCTTTTATTCGCCAGTTCAAAAAGAAATTTTGTGACGAGGCTTTTGTCGAGCACGTGACAAAAAAGACAAAAAAGAAGATGTGGAAATTGAAGGTCAACGAATTCGAGTATCCGTACAAAAAAACCTGATTTTAACGATCTAGAGAAGGTCACTTAGAAATTCCAAAATGAAACGTTTCAGTGACTTTTTTTCAATATACCGAAATGCGAGAGAGCCAGGCTGAGGGATAAGATTAATCGTCAACGGCCAAGCTCGCCATAATTTTGTAAATAGACGCATAAGAATTCTCTTGAGCCATCGAATCTACCGGACAATTACCCAAAGCCATGCTTATTACAGCACACATGAAGTGAAAACGACCATGAAGCTCTCTCACTTCATCGTCATGAACGTTCCATTTCCTTACGACATGTACGATCTATCAAATGTCTACTCTCCAAATATCAAGAAGATGACTACATGAACATATCCTAAAGCTGGTTTATGAGTGTAATTATATGCGCGAGAATATGCTGAAATAAGAGAAGTACTTTGAATAGTTTATGGTTTGAAAATGCCTCTGCCCACACCCAAGGTTTCGACGGTCTGAGACAAGGGCCGTCTTTGCCAAACGTCCCAGAATTCCTGTTTTGGCAATTCCGTGTCTGTGTTTGCAGCGGCAAAACGAGTGTTTTGGCCGGCGGAAGACGCCAGTTGCGCCCACATAATTTGCTCAGCGAGCGCAGTAATTACAGCACCGCTCACACCACCCATGATCTTCTGCTTGAGCGGCATTTGCTTGAAACCCGCGGTCAAAACCGAAGCGTTACCCACGGATACAGCCCAGAACGTATTCCAGCCATCATTTTTCTCTCTCAAATTGGCGACTATGCCCCTCGTGGCCACGGCCACGGTCGCGAACCCCGTGACTACAAGAGGAAGCTCAAGCTTGAAAGTAGTTCTTTTCCAAAGGAAAAGCCATGCGTACGCTCCGGCCGTCGTATAAAATCCAAATTTAAACACCTGCTTCGTCTGTTTGGCCGTGTCAACGGGCTCCCATTTAGGGTAGGCGTGTGCGCTGAAGATATTGGCGAATGGCGTGGGCCATTTGTTGGTAGAGTCAGGATAGGCTATTTTTGGTTGCTCTGCCATTTTGTGAATAAATGTGATACGTTTGAATATATGTCTGGCGAAGACTAGATATGGTTTATTCAACAAACAAATCAATCGAGCAGATGTGCCCGAGAGCCAATCAAGACCGTGCGAAATAAGTCGGTAAGTCTGAAACCCGTACACCGTGGGCTCTGCTCGAGTTGCGGGGCTCGGTTCTCGGCTGCAAATCATTATCGATAGATGTTATTGTGGTGAGGTCGGGTTACGAAAGTTAAATTTTCATTTTAATTTGACACTTTCAAATGCTCGAGCCATCTCGATTTACGTGTAAGCCTTTTCCTTGACTATCAGGGTTAAAGCAGGCGCAGGAAGCATCAATACGACGGCGCGTAATTTGATCTTCTTGCAAGACAAATAAGCACCGTAAGACAATATAACCTTTACAGATGCATTTCAATATCCGTTAAAAACTTGAGCTGATGCCTATTTATAGAAGCGTTATAGCACAGCATCATTCTTAGGTCCTACGGTGAGGGTCATGCATTCTTGCATGCTGGGTTGAAGGATACGAGAATCGCAGAGTTTCACCCTGTATCTGCCAAGAAGACACTGCCGATCATGGGAAAAAGTCTGATGACGGGGCAAATTTTACTTGTCGCCATCATTCGTAGCCACATACACTGCTGGAACCCAAAAATAAGTTTAATTCAATTAAAATTAAGAGAACAATGCTTTACCAGATTCAATTACTCGTTATCTCTATCCTTTTGTTTTGCTTATGGTCCGAGCTCTCGGTAATCCACTCAACTTTGGCGAAAAGTACAGTGAAAGCAATTATTGATACAGATGAATTCTCGAGAATGTCCCAAAACCATTTGGGATCTGCTGTATTTGCTGTTTGTTCTGCAACTGGATTGGTTGCAAAAGTTACTGCCTCTGTTGAATGGTTGGTCGATGTCTTTACCCTTTTGTTGGCCGAGGTCGGCGTGGGTACAGATTTTGGGCTTTTTATTCCAATTGGACTTGGCGCTCTTTACTTTTTAATCAACTTCATACAGGGTTTGACCACGCGTGTGGAAATTTGTGTGCTCGTTGAGCAGTCGGAGATCCGGATGTACAACTTCAATGTGACTAGGAAAAATCTTCATCAAATCATATGCATCCGTTTGATTTCTAGCACTTTGAAAGTATTGGCAATTATATCTATGATAGCAGGGGCATTTATCAGCACGAAATACAGAGCAGCGATTTTGTTCTTGGGGCCAGCTACTGTCGCCTTTTGCAGGATGGTCATCAGCCACGGTAGTGAGGATGGAAGCAAGTCGCTTCTTCCTGAATTCTTGAAACTCAAAGTGCAAGCATGTCCAACGACCGGCAATTTGCTGTGTTCATGTTCTTCAAATACAGATCACATGATCGATCTGAAAGTATCTAGCGTGACCACGGCTTCACTTACAGCTGTGGCCGAAAAATGCGATAAAGTGAATAGACATTGCGAGAGAAACGCGCTTTCGAAATCGCATGGTATGAAGGGAAGGAGAGCAACAAAGACGAAATCTCGAAGTGTTCACTATTCATACCGCAGAAAATTGCCTAGGGCAGCCAAATTGGCCGCGAGACAAAAAATCTTTGCTGCCTCCCCGGCAGGGAGACAAGCTGCGAGATGGCTCAGGCTGCTGATGACATGAAATTGATTCAGAGGGATACGAAACGGAACCTGTTCATTGAATATTTGTATCTTTAAATCATATCATATCTAATTAATTTTATTGACGCCTGGTGAATCAAAAAGAATTGAAAATTTCTGATTGCTATTTCGCAGCGTTGACATCACAAGCAAAGCCACGGAGCCTTCAAACATCAATTTCATCAAGTACGCTTTTTTCTTAGTGTGATTGATCAAATTGCTTTTATAAAATTTTGTATTTTTCGATGAACTTTGAACATAAAGCTCGAAGCAATCCTAGTAATGCAGTTGAGCGCGAAACCTCTTACACTTGACACAAGATTCCTCCGCGATTAGGCCGTTTTCCAACTTTTTCTGGGGCGAGTCACGAACTTTTTTGTATTTAAAGAAGGTCTCAGGCGATGAAACACTCTTCAAAAATGGCAGATTTGATGTACCCTTGTCGCCACCTAGAAGGGATGAGTACAATTTCCTCGGTGTCTACCTGACAGCCGCATCAAGATAGAGTTCCATTCAGCCTTTCTCCATTCGGCTTATGTCCTTTGAGATAATTTGAATGCAATGTATTCTGTCCACATATTCCCATTCCTAACTGAGATCAAAGTATCAGAAGAGCCCTATTTGCGCTCAAAACTCGAAATTTTCACAAGTTCTTCCTCCATTGAATATATTGGGGCGAATAGAGGAGATGTGACTCGATTTTGAAAGAAGGATCCAAAATTAAGTGGAGGCTTTGAAAAGATTATTTGTGCCTGCGTATTCGAATCACCCACTGGAATGTTCATGTAGGAGTATTAAAGTGGCGCTTTCCTCCCAACCCAGATTTCGAATTGGGCAAAACGCAAAATCATTCAGGCGTGACTGAATGGAAGCTTTCGTTTTTCGCAAGGGAAGCAGGCTCTATATTTTCTAAGCAAGAGAGGTAGGCGTTGGTTAGCACAAAACATAAAATCATTTCTTGGTGTAATCAGCAACCCGCACAAAAAGTTCTGAAATCCCTTGTTGATAAAGTGTCGTGAATAGTATGTTGTAAATTAGCTCTTGCATTCAAGATGCAATTGACTGCTATCAGTTCCGCAAAAATTGTAAGTCTTTCTTTGGTTCGAGGAGGCGAAAGTCAGGTAAGGGGATAATTCAAAAGAAGATCTCCAGTGTTTACCTCCGTCATCTCGTACCCCCGCAGCTGTGAAAGACCGCGCTTTTCGGCCATTTTTTGGTCGGGTCGATCGCGCCGCTAGGGGTGGTAGGGCGCAATTATGGGTAACAAAACATTCTGAGAATTCGACTCCTATCTGTCTAAATTTCTTTTTTCTTTTCTTTAATACGAAGATTTAATGCCTTTTATTCTCACATTTGCTATTTTTGTTTTAATATTTGTCGATTTAATAATTTTCTTTACTCTAATTGTACTTTTTATTACAACTCCAACCTCACAGCGTGATCTCTTATAACTGAAGCCGCACCGCTTTTCGACGAATTTTTTGAAACGGAAACCAATGCACGTTTAGAAATTACTTTTTATCTTTACAGATACTTTGAGGATATAATCGGAACGCCGGGGTTGGACAGGAAAATTAAACATAATAGAAAATAAGAGGTTTCTTATTTGTGTCTGTTTACCGCGGGGAACCACTCGCTGAACCTCCACCTCACTTGATGGGAGGACGTATGCGGTTACAGGTTTTTCCGATAGCTATATAGTTTTTGTTCCAAAGCTCTGTGCGTGCGCGCAGGGCAGGGAACGCCCTATAATCCGATGATTCTAAAAAAAAAAAAAAAGGCCACTTTGGCCAAAACCCTGGTTTGCGATAGGCGAGCTATAGAAGAGAAAATCTGGCAAGCCCACGAGCAAGATTTGATCAAATTGCAGTACCCCAAGGGCAGTGTCATGACAGGATGAAATTTAAGTCATCGACCGCTGAACTCAACAATGTGCGGAGAAATCATACGAATAAAAGGAGGGAAGACAAGAAGAAAGTGAGTGAGAATTTTAAAGTCAGTTTTTTTTCGAAATTCGGTTAATTTGAGCGAATTCTGTTTAGAGACATAAGTAAACTTCTTATCAATTGAAGCCCCCAGATCATGAAGGAATGCAGTGCTACTCGAGGCGGCGCCGCACTTTTTTCGCGAACATCTCACTCAGCAATGAAACCCCAGCGACCCGACGGGGCGCTTCAAGAAAATTTCTCGAGCCATAGTGATTGATTTTAGGTGGTGAACTCGCCCCGCAATTAAATACAACAGTGGTATTAAGGAGCCAGTATATAATCTCGGGACCGCTCTAAATTGCGATAATTCTACAAAAAAGAGCTCATCTTTACTTTTTTTTCGCACGCAGAAAATCTATGAGCTGTCGAGATTCATCACTGAGTGTAATAGCAAAGTGCTATGCTGGTGGACTAAACGTCGACTTTGGTGAAAGAACTAATTACTATATAGGAAACTCGTATGAAGAATGGATGGCATTGAATATTATAAAGTAACATAAAATCAGTCCTAGTTTGTGTTGTACTTTCATGCCAAGCAACCCGGATATGCTCTGGAAGGAGCCCCTTGCTCGGAAAGTCTTCCTACTAGTGATTGATACATGCCGCACGTGGCTTGCTTTGCTGTATCGTGCGTATGTGTGTTTGCTATGTCGCACGTACTGCATTTCTTTTCGGACACAAGTCCGGAATTGTGCGCAATATCGGGCCACAAAAGTACCTCGTGCAGCCGGTGCCGATTTGACAATTTTCTCTGGGCATTCGGCAAAGAGTGGCGTGGAAATCGGCCTAGCATTGCCCATGAAGCACACATCAACTGTGATTATCCTTCTTGACTTGGTAGATGAGATTATGAGCGAACCCTCACTCCAGGTTAGTTTTTCCTTGGTGTGCGACGAAGGACGTACAACGAAAATTGCTCATGCAGACTCAATGACATACAAACCCTCATGGTCACATCCTGCACCTTATCGTGTTCCCAATTTGTAGAATGCATTTTCAGGTTGCTTATTGCTCGCGATTGCTCTATCGTGTCGTCATTACGATCCGATCTGAAGTGCATTTTCCTGCACCGACGCTTACTCGCGGTGCATTTTATCTACAGGGGAGCAACATCCGGTTGAAGTTCCTCCCTTTTGGTAATTCTCATGCGCTAAGGTTTGATGAAGGGAACTTTTAAACTTTCCGAGACAAAAACGAAAAAAACAAACAAACCTTATTAGCCTTAAAGCTTCTTAAAAAATCTCCTATGTCCTTTTATTGCTGTCAATTGTACAGTTTGCCAAATTTTATTTTCAAATTAAAAGGGTCCAGATAACACGTTGCCTTCCGGAACCTATAACCAGACTAGTGATAGAGGATATTGACTATTCGCTGGATTGCTACGACATGCAGAAATTTGCTGCATAACTCAAAGACTTACCTGCGTTGAAAAAAAAAAAAAAAAGCAAAAAAAAAAAAAGAAATCACCTAGCATTCAGCTCCTGCTGCTTATCACCCTTAAAAAGCCTTTCAAACAACTGTAAACTATTATATTTCACCTCTCAAAATAAACGCTCACCCGGAAAAGTGAAAAAAAAAATTATCATTGTTAAATATGTTGGAGCTTTCCGTAGTCATGCCACCAAACCCGGATGGTGATAATAGGAAAATGCGTCGCCACGTAGTGTAACGCGCCACATGATTTTCGCCTGCATGGAGAATCGTGCAGGTGCAAATTCACGAAGAAAGCAGAAAGAATGGGCGCAAGATTGCTCTCTTTCGTATGTCTTAGTGACTTATGATCTTCAAACAAAAAAAAAAGATTTAAATGAAGCTCTCATCGCGCACTTGTCCACTCTCTTCATCACTCACCTCATACCGTTTCCATGAAAGCAAATCTTCACGCGATTCTAGTCGCGATCACGTGGTTTTGCAGCCTGGTGACGGCTTTGACCATTACCCAAAATACCGTTCGAACAACTGCTCTTGATTTCGGCGGGGAAGAACTCATTATCATCGCAGGTGTCTACTATTCTATTGTTGGTAATGCCTTATCAAGTTTCGGCTCAGTCAACAATCAAGGTGGATTTTACTCCACGAGTAATGGTAACTTCATTTCGTCTGTCATCACCCGTGGCACTTCCTTTACCAACACTGGCGTGACCTCCTTCAACTCCCTTACCTCATTTGTATCGAGTTATTTCAATATTGCTCCTCTGCTGCTGTTCTCGAATACCGGTCAGATGTATCTTGGTGTGGGCAGCGCCTCTGTTATCAATAATGATTTCCTGATCACTGCTGGTTCCTCTTGGTCTAATACCGGAATGATTGTTTTGAGATCCGCAACCGGGCTTTCTACAACTAATCTCGGTGGTACAACGGTAAACAACGCAGGCTCGATTTGTTTGTACCGAACTACCTGGACTCAATCCACCCCAATTACTGGAAATGGTTGTATCACGGTCGCCGAGGCATCTACTTTTTCTACAACCGCAGGATCTTCGTCTAACAGTATTTCGACCGGTCAAACTATTTACCTCTCTTCGTCGACATCCACACTTAGAGTCACTGGATGGGCTAGTATCTTCTCTTCTCTTTTGAGTTCTATACGGAGTCAGACGTACACGGTCGCCGGTTTTGGCAGTAACAGCCGTATTGAAGTTGATTTCCCTTTCCAAACAAACAATTACAATGCCAACACAGGGGTTTTGACGCTTGCTAGAGGCCAAAACTCTGCGTCTTTCTTCATAGGTACTGGTTACGTTACGAGTTCCTTTGTAGCAGACAATGCACTTCTCTCGCCCCTTTCGAGAGGTATCACCTACAACAGAGCTCCTCCAAACAGTATTCCGTTGACGTGTGCATGTAGATCGGATTTCCCGGTTGTGACAACCACCCCACTTGTTTCTACAACGAGTACAACCTCGACATCGACATCAACATCGACATCAACTCTGTCGACAAGACTTGCCACAACTCAGTACACGACGACTTTCACAACCACGTATGCTAATGGTGCAGTCGCAACCGAGTCCGCTTTCGTCAGTGTTGGTACTAATAACGCAGGCGCATTGGTGACCACGACCTCAATCTATCCTGCTTCTGAATACACCACTTCTTTTACAACCACTTATGCGGATGGTCAAGTTGTAACTGAGTCGGCCATTGTGGATGTAGATTACGATACTAACGGTGCGTTGCTGACGACGACTTCGGTCATCCCACGTCCTGCTTACACAACCACATTCGTCAGCTCCTATGCTAACGGGGCTGTTGTTACTGAGTCTGGTGTCGTGAGTGTGGCTACGAACTCTTTGGGCTCATTGGTGACGAGCACTTCGATCTATCCCGCATCTGAGTACACGACGTCTTTCACTACGACGTTAGCTGATGGTTCAGTGGTGACGGAGTCTGCGATTGTGGACGTGGAGTATGACTCGAACGGAGCTTTGCTGACGACAACTTCGTTTTATTCAGTTCCATCGTACACTACCACTTTTGTTAGCACCTATGCGAACGGAGCTGTTATCACTGAGTCTGGCGTGGTGAGCACGGCCACGAATGCTGATGGCTCTTTGGTGTTGTCGACTTCTCTTTACCCAGTTGAGTACACCACTTCTTTCACAACGACTTACGCTGATGGCCAAGTTGTGACTGAGTCAGCTGTCGTGGATGTGAAGTACGACACC
>JAJMGZ010000131.1:0-15145 GCA_030582795.1 Metschnikowia chrysomelidarum | reverse complement strand
GACAGACAACCCAAGCCAGAGAGAAGAAGAGAAAGAAAGCCACAAGCAAGCTCCAAGAAAGAGCCAGCCAATACTACTCCAGCTTCTTCAAGCAATGCACCAACCACAACAACCTCAACAGGAGCACCAGCCGCTTCCTCGGGCAGCACCGGTTCCTGGGCTGCTGCTTTAACAAAAGATCAAGCCAAACCTAAGACCAAATCCGCCGCTAAGGAACAAGAGACAGCGGAAGAGCCATCCATAGTAAGCGAAAGCGAGCATGTGTCTGAAGAAGTTAAGTCTGAAGTCACTGCCAGCGATCCAGCACCTGCACCTGCACCTGCGAAGAAAACTCCATCGGCAAATGTTCAAAGCACCACCTCTTGGGCCTCTGCTATCAAGCCTAAAGCCAAGCCTGCACCAAAGAAGGTCGTGCAGCCTGTCGAGGCACCAGCCGTTGTCGAGCCAGAACAAATCGAGGAGCAGAAAGAACCAGAGATCCCCGTCTTCACCGAAGAAGAAGAGACCGAACCCGTTGTCGAGCCCGTCGAGGAAGCTGCTGTTGAACAACAGCCTGAGGAGCCAGTGTCCGTTCCAATCATGGAGTCTGAGGTTGTTTTGCCTCAGCAAGTGGCCAACGTTGGTGTATCTTTTGGCTCATTGTCCTTGGACGTCAACAAGCCTTCAGAGCCAGTAGCTCAACAGCCATACGAAGACATTTCTGCTTACGTGTCGAAGCAAGACCAAGTAGATGCCACCCCAAAAACTCAGCTCAACGAGGAGCAGAACAAGGCTCAAGCCCCACCAGCCCAGAGTGAGCAACAAGTGGATCAATCTGCTTACCAACAGCAATATGAGCAACAAAGAAAGGCTGCTTCCAACCAAGGCTACGATTATTACAGTCAATTCCAGCAAACTCAACAACAGTTCCCACAACAGGCTGCTGCAGGAAGCATTCCAGCGCAGTTTGCTTACCCATCTTTCGATTACTCTGCTTATGGACAACTCAACCAAAGTGCTTTGGGCTCTATGGCTTCCCCAGGCTTTTACCAGATGAACGCCGCCAACAAGACGGCCAACACTGGCGCCAACACTGCGGGTGCTGCTGAAATTGCTCAGTCACCTCTTGTGGCCAACTCCACTCAGCAGGGCTTGCAAACTCCTCAACAAGCCCAGCAAGTTCCAGGAGCGGCACCTTTTGCTTACCCAAACTACTACAACTACTTCTACAACACTCCATTCTACGCTAATGGTGCTGGCATGGGCGCCAGTACTTCTGCCTACGGAATGCAACAAGCTCAGCACCCTCAACAGCAGCAACAGCAACAGAGCAGTGAGGCGGGCTCGACCGAGAACGACGGTTCGGCCGGTCAAGGTGCCACCCAAGGTGCGCAGGCGGCTAACCAGTTCTATGCTGCGCAATACTACCCAAATCAATTTGGAAGCAGAGGTGCGTACCCATACAACGGTTACCCAAGCAGTCAGCCATACCCACAAGGTGGTCAAGCCGGCGAGCAAGCTGATGCCCAACAAAATGGCCAACAGCAAGGCGCCCAGCAAGCCACTCCAGCACCTTCAGGAGCACCTCAATATCACCAGCAGATGCCACAGTACGGCGGTTATCAGCAATACCCTCAATACGGTTCTTACCAGGACAACAGTCAGTACCGCGGATGGTACTAGAGAGGTAATTCATAGTTCTTGCTTTCAGATCCCGTTCACTCGAACGATAGTAAATAACTGTATATGTTCAATGTTTACAGACAAAATTCTTTATCAGATGTGAGGACCATCTCCAATTTCATATGAAAAACCTGCACGTGGAATCATGGATCCATTCGTTCGACAAATCAATCCTCGAATTTATCAATGCAGCTGAAACAAGTATACATGAAAACGCGAACGTTTTCCAAATTCGGTTAATTGTCTGTTTACCTTTTCAACTAAATCTTGTTAAATAGACAACAGGCCTGCAGCAAAGAGACGGCCACCCGTTGCCGAAATCTAGTGCGCGAGAATGACCCCGCTGCGCGGGCGGTGGGGCGCGATCGAACGAGCCATTTGAGCGGCATTTACGTAAGAAAATATAAGCACGCGTTTTTACACTTAGTTTATATATAGAGAAGAAAAATGAAAGATATATAGACGAACTAGCGTATTATTTAGTCGCTCGGTCTGCATGATCAGTTTTCCGCAAGATTTTATTTGTGAATGTAGCCATAACCTATTCGCCCGTTAAGAGGGGCGCACCCAAAAGCGACTTGTACTAAGGTCTGAAATTTACGCACAGCCCGCGCATTACCTATCACTATCTTCGCGCCCAAGCCGTTCCACCTATATAGGGTTCGCCCACCTCCCACACATACAAAGTGCTACTAAATTTTTCCTCATAGTAATCTACACTATAAGCCAGTATGTGAACCGTCATAAACAAACAACCGCGCGCCGCGCACCAAAGCTAGTTTACGAAATCTATGCAACAAAACATTCAACCCCAATTACATTTCTTTAATTTGTTTGCTGAAGTTATCATTGTGTCTTGTCGTTCTCAATAGCGTTTTCTGTACCTTGCTGTCGAAGGAATTTGTGACGGCAATTTCACAGACGAACTGACTTGGTATCAACGAGACTTAACCAAGAGCAAATTGGATTATCGATGAATAATAAAATCAATTTCTGAAAGGTGTTTTCTCGTCTAGCAATCTGGGGAGGACAAAGATAAATTCGACCATAGATTGCTGATACAAACGCCGGTGTCGAGATATCTACTTCATACGATAATACTGCATTCAATTTCTGGAATATGCTAAGAAAGCGCGGGTTGCAAAATAACAAAAGCCGCAATAAAATACTAACCTCAAACAGATATGTCTACTGAAAAAAAGAGAGTCGTCAGAAAGAAGAAGGACCCAGATGCACCAAAGAGATCTTTGTCTGCATACATGTTCTTCGCCAACGAGAACAGAGATATCGTTAGAGCGGAAAACCCAGGCATCAGTTTCGGCCAGGTCGGTAAATTGTTGGGTGAAAAATGGAAGGCTTTGAACGCTGACGAGAAAGTTCCTTACGAGAACAAGGCTGCCACTGACAAGAAGAGATACGAGAAAGAGAAGGCCGAGTACGCCAAGAGACAGTAAACGCGCCCGTTTTACTCATGTATAGTATTGTTTATGTTCTTCCCTTCCAGTAATTTGCGGCGTGCCGACTTTACTCTGTCCTTGCTTGTACCCACACGTGGGCTTTTATTATAGCTAAAAATCTTTAGAAAAGTATGTGAATCAACGCGTAGCAACCGAATCTAGATTAAGTCGGCATATAAGCAATTTCGCCACCTGCCATTACCGGGAACGCAACCGTCCGTGTGCCGTATTTTTATAAGCAATCCTCTTCATTTACATACACAATTGATAAATTGACAATGAGTCTTCCACTTCCATCATATAACGACGATCCCAAGTCATTTGCCCACCCCACAGTGCGTGAAAGATGGCCCACTATCTTGGAGGGTGCCATAAAAGACATTGCTCTTTACACTGACAATGTCACAGAAGCTCAAAAGTGTGGCGACATTGTTACCTCGAAGTTGAAGAAACTTTTGGAAGATTTCAAGAAGGACGCAATTGTTGAACCTTTTACTGATTCGGAAGCGGAAATCAAGCCAGAGTTATCGATCTACAACGCGGAATTAAAGAGACACAACGAGTATAAACAGGTGACATGGCTCACCGGGCCTTGGTTGTATTTGGAGTGTCATTTGTACCATATGCTCGATCTTTGGTTCAAGCAAACAATTCATCTCAAGCAGTTCGATGTCTTCGAGAATTCCAAAAATAAGGCTTTTCAACAGTCCTCGTCGGGCGTCTTGGAGCTTTGCAAGAGGTACGAAACTTTCTCTGAGCAATTGAAAGAGCACCCCATAGATAAAGAGGCCGCCAGGCTTTTGTTCTCCGAATTCATTGATATCTCGTTGTGGGGAAATGCCACAGATCTTTCCCTTCTCGCGGGAAACGTATCATTGGAGGACATCAAGAGTGTTCAAGGTGCTGAGGTCCGGAAAAAGAACGAGGAAAAGATCATTGTTAATGATGCTGCCAAAGCTTGGGAGCAATTGATTCAAGACGCAAGGAAAAGAGTCGATATCGTTTTGGATAATTCGGGCTTCGAACTTTTCGCCGATCTTACCTTGTCCCTCTTTCTTCTCGACTCCGGCCTTGTTGAAAACGTGGTCTTGCACTGCAAAGAAATCCCTTGGTTTGTCAGTGACACTATGCCAAAAGACTTCCAAAACTTGATCACACAATTGAAAGATATTGAATTTTTCGCAGACATCCACACCGCCACAGACGACAAGAGTGCTATTGAATTTTTCGCTTCGAAGGTCGAAAGCTACGTTTCCCAAGAGAAGATCTCCATCAGCCACCATCCATTTTGGACATCGTACGAGAACTTCTGGTATATCCCCAAGCTGCTTGATCTTTACGAGGAATTGAAAAAGTCCAGCCTCGTCATTTTTAAAGGTGATCTCAATTACAGAAAGCTTACTGGTGACTTGCAGTGGGATCCAACGACTCCGTTCCTGACCGCGTTGCAGGAACTCGCCACCTCTGGTCTTCCAGTATTAGCCTTGCGTACATGTAAAGCTGACGTGGTTGTCGGATTACCTGCCGGTTTGAATGAAAAGTTGATTGACACCTACAAATCTATGGGCAACGAAATCGGGGAGTTTTGGACCGCTTCAGGTAAGTGGGCTGTCATTAGCTTTCATAACTCTTGAACAGTTTAGCATCGTGTAATAGCATATACAGTAAGAATGAAATTACCTTCGCGCGAGCACTTTTTAATTGAGATAGTGCTACACGATTCCAATAAATCGGGTTTAGCTCGTGTGCACGACGTTTGCTATTCCGAAGCAAGCGTGACCTCTCTAGGACCTCCTCTAGTCCTCCCTAGACGCTAGGTAAGGTCACGTGCCCGCCGTCATGTACCTGGCTGGCGCCTAAGTTACCAGGACTAACGCCCTGCTCCCGTTTTCTCTCTAAAAGGATGTAATCCCCGAACTCTATAATATCGAGCCTAACAGTCAAATTGTTTTTATTTTTTCATGGTCTTCTCAGCCTTGGACTCTCTTGACTTAAAGGCGACCTTCTTCGGAGAAAGCAATTTCTCTAGAAAAGTTAACATGTCTGTTCTAAACAGTAATTATATGCGAAATGATGACTTCAAATGCACCCGGATACGCTTTTATACTTATATGAATTGATAGCATGCGTGAGTTGTTTGTGCGTACATCGAAGGAAAAATTTAAACTCGCAGTTTGAACACTTCCATCGCGAAGTGGCTGCAAAAATTTGACGCTCGGTCTCCGAGGAGATTAAGCCCTCACATAGACACATAAAAAGGGCCAACTTTCCGGAGCGTCAAAAGCCGTCGTATACAAGAGTTTTCACTCTGATCTCGGGAGTGAGCTGAAACTGCAACATCCAATTCCATGAGGCCCATGCTTATGACCTCATTGCAATCAAAAGGTTTTATAGTCTTGAACTGTCATGGAAACTCAACCTAGTACAGAAGAAAGTCAAATAATTAGAGGAAACCAAGCACCTTGAAAATATTGGTTGAGATCTCAAAGAAATAGTGACAGATTTGGAATCTTTTATTGTGGATACTGTAGATTTGCTTTCTGTCTCTCTAGGATTTCAACTCCTGCAATTGAGAAATAACTGTTGTATATTGAGAAAAAATAGAGAAATTTACGCTGTTCTCTTTAGCTTTTACGCTTAGCAGTTTTCTTTTTACGCGACTGGCGCCTCGCAGCGTATTTTGAGAACCGCTGTGGCTGCAAAGATCGCGTTCGGGTACAAAAAAGGACCCTCAGTCCCCCATGTTCGCAGCCGCCTTGTATTCCTCTTCCTCTTGAGCCACCTCCCAGAAATCATGTCTTCTGATACTTCCGAAGATCCCACATTGCCCGATCCACTTACTTTTTACTTCTTTGCAGGTTTTTTTACTCACTTGCTCTTGAGAGACGTTCTTGGCGTTTCTCCCGTGTCTGGTGAGTTTGCGCCCGCCCCCCAAGGCGTTGCCCCAGACTCTGGCAGACCAACACCAGGTCTCAACAGGGTTCGCCGGTTGCGCTCAGAAGTCAGCTGTGGCTTTGAAAGAAAGTTGACTTCTTCATCTGAATCTTGCCCTGAATCTCCCGCTTGCTCCAACGCCCTGGATGACTCCACAGATTTTGTGTCTGAACCCGCTACGACAACGTCTGGAAGGGAGCCAGTAGTTTTAATTAAAGAGGAATTAGAAGTCGCGAGCCAGAATTCCGAAATCGATTCAGTTTTAGCCACAACAATTCAGCGGGAACGTCACAATTCTGCCGCTCGCACTGGCGCCGCTAACCATCCCCAGCTTTGCGACACAAACCCAATGCCACAAGCGCTCGAAGCTGGTGAGAAGTCCATCTCTGCTTCGCAAGTGCCCACCCCTACTGGGACATCTTCTGGTGTTTCTCACACTTTCACTGGCCGGCAAACCCAGTGTAAGAAGCAGAAAAAGCAGAAGAGACGTTCCAAAAAGGGTTCCAAGAAGCCAGTGCGCCAAAATACCCCCGATGTTGAGATTGAGATC
Organism: Metschnikowia chrysomelidarum; assembly: GCA_030582795.1. Taxonomy (NCBI): domain Eukaryota; kingdom Fungi; phylum Ascomycota; class Pichiomycetes; order Serinales; family Metschnikowiaceae; genus Metschnikowia; species Metschnikowia chrysomelidarum. The sequence continues at coordinate 8,542 of JAJMGZ010000131.1, read as the reverse complement.
ACTCCAGACCGCACAGAGGCCGCCCCTCCAATTCAGTATTTTGAAAGCGCCAAGTTGCTTGCCAATAATCCATTCTCGATCTTAGCTAGCCCAGACTCAGAAACTGATTCTTTGCATGATTCCTTTGATATAATTATGAGACCAGCATTTGTGCCCATCAGAACATCCACTCCTGTTGATGAGAGTTGCCCTGCGAGTCCCTTACCCGAAAACTATCCAAGTGTTGCAAACGTAGAACATACAGCCCTTAAGCCAAAGCTGATTGTTGAAAATTCTTCCGCCAACTCCTCTGCTGTTCCTATTTCTCTTACTACTGTCAATTCTTCACCTATTGCAAGTTCTCTCAACACCATTAAACTTCCCACTGCTAAAGTAGTAGTTTCCCCTAAGAAGACATCGCCGCGCAAGAAGCAAAATGCTCGCTCCAAGAAAAGATCGAAAAAGGCCGCAAGAAGAAAGACCACCGAGGCTACGACTGAGACTGATCCAGCCCGGGAATCAATTACCATTCCCATCAAATTCTTCCTTGACGCTAAGCCGCTCTCTGAAAACCCTAATTGGGTATTGGCGGAGCACGCCGATGATGAAGCTGCCCATGTTAACCAATTGAGATTACTCTTAGAACCAAAGATTGTCCCAATCGTATCTCCCACTCCAACGAAGCCCTCTGCTAGACCTCCATCGGTGTCATCCATGATAGTTGAAGGGCCCGAATCATGCCCCGCGACCCCAGTTTCGGAGTGGGAGAGTGAGTATTCGCCTGGGGAGTTCTATGGATCAGAATCTATACCACCAAGAACATCCACCCCTATTGCAAATTGTCGTCCGGCGAGTTCCTCACCTGGAGAATTGTTGATTGCTGCACCATCTGATCCTGTAGCCCCCATTCCAGATTTGACTAACGACACCACCTTTGACTGCCATCCATTCTCGTCCACAAATTTAATGATCGAGAGCGCTTCTGCTTCAACAACAGTCTCCATTACAGATCCGTCCAGAGAAACCAAGATTCCTGCTATCGAGGTTACCGCTGTGCTCGCGCCACTTTTCCACAAGTCTGAGTCAAACACCGGGAATACAGATATTTCTGTAAGTGAAGAAGAGAATATCGTGAAGAAGAAGACTGCCTCCGATTGCCAGAAGAGAAAGAACCCCAAAGCTGGATCGATTATTACACCAAAAAGACTTTCTGTTTTCATTCCATACAATGACACCCCTGAAGCTTTGCGCAAAATTTTTGCACCCTGTAGACCGATTGTCTCAGTGCCTAATTCCTTCAATGACAACAAATGGCACGTTCAAGGTAGAGGACGCAGGCAGTCGAATCTTCGGGAAACTATTCTTACCGAACAAATCTCCGAGTATGATCCTCAAGCTGATTCAGATATTCAAAAGCTTGCCTCACCTGCTGCCGTGAATTCTGCTCCCGTCATCCTCAAAAAGGCATTCAACGCCAGTTCCCCTGTCTTTGCCATCGAGAATCTTCAAGAAACTTCTTACATGGACTCCCAGCTCGCTCTTGGTCTTTTGACAACATCGTCGAAGCCTTGTTCAAGAGACAATTCTGTCAAGGAAAAGCCCTTATTAGCTGCTCGGGCACTTCTTGTGAGAATATTCCACAGCAATTTGCTAGTTGCTCGCGCATTCCTTGTGAAGCTATTTCGCGGTATCTCTTGGAGAATCATAAGGTTGGTGTTCATGGTCAGAAAAAGAACTCTTTCTGCTGGAAAATTCACCCTGCCTGCGGACCACAGGACACAATAGTTGGCCCCCGCAAAGTGTCGGCCAGTCCGAGATCTGTGAGGATACATGCTAAACAGCTAGGATGGTATCTTAGTTGACGCAATTGCATACCTTAAACAACCACTTGGAACGCTAAATTAAAATCAAAATAATGAATGTTTCTAACATTTTTGTTATTATAATACGAAAACAAAAAAACCCACAAAAAAAGAAATAAAACCTAAAATTCAAAAAAATGACTCTCTTTTCTTGTTGGCCACAAGACAATATTTCTAATAGATAGTATTTCAAATGAACTTCTAGGTTGAACGACGCAAGATTCTGCTCACAGCTGAGCAAGGCGCATAGAGCCTCTCGCTTCGAATCTGTGAGATAAACTAGTTGTCTTAAAATTTCTGGCCTCTCAGCTTAGTTCCCTACCAATCTTGAGTAAATTATACAGTCTTGAAATCATTGCATTCTGGCTTGAATTCCAGACCGAGTGCAAATCCGATTAGATTCCCGAATTCAGTCATGTCAAAGAATCCGCACAAAGAAATGCAGACTTTTTGAATATAGTATCGGCATGTCGTAGCAAGAGTATATCTCAATTTGAAATAGCACTACGTGTTTCTACTTCATCAAGTGTGCTCGCGTGTAGACCCTATCTACACGTCTCTCATTTTAGTGTGAAACTCTCAATGAACGGAACCCTCCACTTTACTCGCAGCAAATGAATACAGGATGAGGAGAGATTATTTCGCGGCTCGCCTTAGATGCTTTCAATTTTTTTTGAATCAATCGTGGGCCGGTATCCTATCGCGCCCCATTTACCCTGACGCGTCGTCTCACCAATCCTGTCGCGTTTATTCACCCTGTTCAGTATTGATGAATTGTTGAGATAATTGAAGCAGCATCAGGATCAACGGGAGGTCGTGGCAGGATAGCCGAGGACCCCAGCGAAGATTCGATTAACAGAGGTGCTGGATTGTTTCGAACCCCACTGAGGACTTTTCATACCTGACGTGAGAATTAACAAAGGTGGTGTCAATTCGGTTTTTTGAAGAAGGACATGTGCTTGAAATTGTCTGTTTGGTGGCATTTTAAAATTTCCCTGTAAATTGATAATGGCAGTAAGTGCAATGAGCAGACTTCGATCTTTTTTTTTGTTTTGCAATACTTTACCCCACCCATCGGGATTCGGAACATAAAATCGCATCTTCCCGGTTTGAAGCTATGTTTGGGTATGTACACATTACTAATTGTCAATCTTACCCCACAATGACTATAGTGGGGTTCCCCTCCTCGACCCCAGAGTTTTTTGGTGTCAACAAGGCGCGCGTTGTATGGGGGACGGGAAGATATCTCAATGAGGAAATGCTCAGCATATCCGTATTCGGAAACGATCCCTCAGTCGCAGTCGTAAAAACATATATATTTCAACGAGATCCCACCCGAATTGATCAAATGTTCTAACAAAATATTATCCATCAATTACCGAATTTGACTACAAAGCTAATATGACTGAATTCAACGTTGACGAAGTGCTTTCTCAATTGACCCTTCTGGAAAAAATCAGTTTGATTTCCGGAGTGGACTTTTGGCACACAAGTGCTGTAAAAAGATTGAACGTCCCATCTGTGCGTGTTTCGGATGGTCCAAATGGAGTGAGAGGTACTAAGTTCTGCAATGGAGTGCCCTCGGCTTGTTTCCCTTGTGGAACCGGCATGGCAGCTACTTTCAACAAGGAATTATTGTATGAAGCAGGTGCTCTTATGGCGGAGGAGGCCAAGGCGAAGTCTGCAAGTTGTATTCTTGGACCAACGACAAATATACAAAGGGGCCCATTGGGAGGCAGAGGCTTCGAATCTTTCTCCGAAGACCCCTATCTTTCGGGAATGGCATCAGCTGCAATCATTAACGGTATGCAGACCAATGATATTGCATCCACACTCAAGCATTTTGTTTGTAATGATTTAGAGCACGAGAGGTCTAGCTCGGACTCGATTGTGACCGAGAGAGCCTTGCGGGAGATTTACTTGGAACCCTTCCGGTTAGCGGTGAAGTATGCTAACCCTGTTTCTATCATGACTGCATACAATAAGATCAACGGTGAACATGTTTCACAGAGCAAAAAGTTTTTGATCGACATTTTGAGAAACGAATGGGGCTGGGATGGCTTGGTAATGTCCGACTGGTACGGAGTCTACTCTACAAAGCCTGCTATCGAGAACGGGTTAGACTTGGAAATGCCCGGACCATCATTTTTGAGGACTCAGAGAGCAATTTCCCACATGATAACCTCGAGAGAGTTGAAAGTAGAGGACTTGGACTCTCGCGTTCGGAACGTGTTGAATTTCGTCAAATGGTGTGCAAGATCCAAGACAATTGAAAATGGACCCGAGAACCAGAACAACACTCCGGAAACTAGAGCACTCTTGAACAAGGTAGCCAGCGAGGCTGTGGTCCTCTTGAAAAATGTCGACAGTGTGCTTCCTTTGAAGCGTGAGGAGAGCATTGCAGTTATCGGTCCTAATGCCAAATTCTCCGCCTACTGTGGTGGTGGTTCTGCGTCTTTGCTCACCTATTACGCAACCACCCCGTATGATTCAATTGCCGAGAAATTGGGATCAAAGCCAGAATACAGTATTGGATGTTACGCACATAGAAGTTTGCCTGGAATTGCAGTATTTCCATTGTCGAAGAATCCAGAGACTGGCAAACGTGGAATGAACGTGACTCTTTTTGACAAGTGTCCGGAGGATAGCAACAGAGAGCAGATTGACGAGTTCCTGTGCGAAACATCCCCCTTGATTTTATTCGACTATAAGAATCCTAAGATCGAGGACGGTGAATACTATGCCACCTTTGTCACCGAAGTCACGCCCGACGAATCTTGCAACTACGAGTTTTCCCTTACTGTTAGTGGCACTGCTCAATTGTTCGTGGACGGTGAATTGCTTGTCGACAATAAAACTACTCAAACTTCGGGAGACTCATTTTTTGGAACCGGTACTATTGAGGTGATCAAGTCGAAGTCCTTGAAGGCAGGACAAACATACAAGGTTTCCGTCGAGTTTGGATCTGCGAAAACATCGAAACTCGCAGTTGAGTCTGCCTTGTCCATTGGAGGAGCAATCCTGATTGGATTTTGCAAAGCAATTGATGTGGCGAAAGAAATCCAAAAGGCAGCGGATTTGGCATCTAAAGTCGACAAGGTGGTTCTCAATATCGGCTTGAATCTCGAGTGGGAGTCAGAAGGATTCGACCGCCCTAATATGGACTTGCCTCCATCCACAAATGACTTGGTGAGAGCAGTATTGAAAGCAAATCCAAATACCGTGATTGTGAACCAGTCAGGTACTCCAGTCGAGATGCCATGGCTCAAAGATGCGAAGGCTGTTGTACATGCGTGGTATGGCGGATCTGAAAGCGGCAATGCTATTGCGAATGTGTTGTTTGGAGATGAGAACCCCAGTGGAAAGTTGCCGCTTTCGTGGCCGATCCGCAATTCCGACAATCCCGCTTATCTCAATTTCAAGACGGTGAGAGGACGCGTCCTTTACGGGGAGGACACGTATGTGGGATACAGATTCTACGAAAAGTTGCAAAGACAAGTGGCGTTCCCGTTCGGCTATGGTATTTCTTATACCACGTTTAAGCTCTCTGACTTGAATGTTTCTGTGAATGAAGAGAACGACGAAATCTCTGCTAGCTTGACAGTCCAGAACACTGGTGACCGTGATGGCTCGGAGACAGTCCAGCTCTACATCGCCCCAATCGAATCGAAAGTGGACAGGGCCCTCAAGGACTTGAAAGGATTCGAGAAGGTGTTTTTGAAGGCGGGCCAGAAAACATCCGTTTCCCTTAGACTTTCCTTGAAAGATTCTGTGTCGTTTTACGATGAGCTTTTGAGCAAATGGCATATGGAAGCAGGTAAGTATGAGGTTCAGGTCGGAACAAGCTCGGACGATATCGAGTTGAGAGAGACTTTCGAGGTTAGTGAGAAGAAGTTGTGGATCGGTTTGTAGATCAAATATTCAATTTGATTATAGTATTTACCTATTTATGAATCAACCGGATAACTATATAATTTCTGTTAATTCTATTATGACCTTCTTACGGCTAAGAATCTAAAAGCTTGGATATCATGGTTGGATTTGTCCTGCCCCTTGCTCGTTTTTGCCGTCGACGGACAGTCACACAGAGAGTCTTATTCCAGATAGTTCTCCCTCGCGCCACAGAAATTTCCCAGCCTTACATATACTCAAATACTTACAATTCACCTGCTTTGCGAGAATTACACGCAACAATCTTGAACTTCTCGGCGGTAAGATCGCTGTCGTTACCATCATGGTTCGAAACATCTGTCATCTTGATGGTGACATTTTTTATAATGAACGTCCACACATCATCACAAAACCGATATGTGTGTAAGTCACCTTTGAATGTGATTTTCGATTTACACATCCCTCTTTCGGCTTTCAAACTCTCGGAAATGATGCGATCGAAGTTGTTCAAGATTCTCATCGCTAGTTGTGGTTGGATTTTTTCATCACTAATCAATGTGTCAAGCGCATCTGCTAAAGCACTTCCAATTGAGCTTCTACGATAAAGCTCATAGTAGGCTGGCGTGCTCATTATGGATTAAAGGAGCCGGGCGGTAAGAGAAAGATGGTGATCCAAAGGATTAGTAAGTTTGCAGGTTAGCGAGACAGTGTGGTGCACGGGTGTACTATGAGGGAGAGCAGTACAAGCGAATGCAAATCATATTACCGACCGATACCTAAACGAAAATCTCTCCATTTCTCGATCTAATGTCTTCAAAACAGGGGCAACCAACAGTTCGCGAAAAACTCACTCTTTTGATTGGACTTTTCAACTCCATTGAGCAATCAACAGAAAGACAAGACGCAGAGTCTTACCAGAGTAAGGTGTTAGATGTATTGAAGCAATTTCAAGCATTGCATGCTATAGTGACTAGTCTCTCATTATTCAGCGCCAACGAGCAATTGTTTGAGGTAAACACTGCATATATACCCTTCATATCAATTCCCTACTATGAAGCAAATCTCTATCAAAAGCTTCAAGCAGACTCCCATGGGAATCTCCCGCTGGCTTCAAATCAGCGCATGCTTGCCAAGACCACGAACTTGAGAAAGGCGAAGGAAAAGCTTTTACATTATTTAACACATCTTGATGGATACAAATCCGTTCTTACTCCAGAGCAGCTGAAAGTTCTTAATGCTTTTGGTCACTCTTTCAATCCCTCAAACGAAAGTATCACTGCGGCCTCTGGCGACGCAGCTCTGCGAAGGGCAAATAAAATAGCAAACTACAAAATGCAAAAGGATCTCGAGACCAAAATAGCAATCCTTAATGAACATTACGAGAAGAACGGAAATCCTCAGGAAGAGAGCATCGATGATATTCTACAAGGCATGGAGGAGGAGACTGTTCGGTCTCTCTACATCGGCCATTTGCGACTACTTTCCATTCATTCATTCAATGAGCTAGAACTCGTAGCCACTGAGTTGCAAATCTTGGAGAATGAAGACTTGCCTCGGCTTCCCAACTCCTCAGAGGATAACCGTCAAAGCACACAGCCCCAGGACAAGTTTGCGTACACTTCGAAGTTGGAAACTGATCCAACCAAAAAGCAACGTATATCAGATTTGCTCAGTAAACAAGGAAAGATCCTTCAACCATTTACCATCACCAAAAGCAGGCAAGGTCTCAAACGAGATGTCTTCGGCACCGGTCAAACCTTGCCCTCTATGTCCATCGAGGAATACTTGGACTATGAGCTAGCAAATGGTAAAATGGCGAGCGGCGGTACAGGGGAAACAGAAGATGGAGATTTGTCTGATGACAGTGATGAAGAATTGCGAAAAAGAGAGTGGGACGATTGGAAGGACGATAATCCAAAGGGAAGTGGAAACATGAAGGCGAATATTGGATAGGTTTATGGCAATAAATTTAGATCTTATTTCGTGTCGGATAAACTAGGCTAGAAGAATGTCCATGATCCTTCACGATTTCACTTTTGCGCTTGCGCTGTAGAGAAGAAAATGCCTTCTGTGGCGGTAGAATTAATTGAAAAAACTTTTATTTTCTATTCACAATCATGGTCGCAAGTCCATTGAGTTTTCTTCGAGATCTTTCAACCAGCGGTAGTATTCGATGTTCAACTCGGTCAATGTGATTACTTTCAAATTTCTTTTCTCCCCTCTTTTCCGAATCCACTGATCACTTTTGTCAGAAAACGTCTTCAACGTCGTCAAGATAATCTTGTACAACTCGAGAATCTTCAATTTGAATTGTCTGAAATCCTCCGATTGTTTTGAATCGGACCCCAAATTCTCCTTTTCAATCTGGAATCTTGTGATAAAGATGTACAATGCCTCTGCTGCCCCTCGTTTATCGACCAAATTATTCTGAGACGAATCGAGAGAGTTAGGCCCGAGAAGTCTCCAGGAGAAAAGCAATTGATAACACATCAAGGCGTTGGCAAGCACGAGATCGTCATTAGCAAGTTCGAGCAAGATAGAATCGATTAATGAATAATTGCGAGAAAACAACTCATAGAAGCCTGGAACAAATAACTTTTCGTGTTCATGGAATTTGATCATCGCCTTCAAAAGTTTCGTGGTGAGGGCTTTGAAATCAACTCTGCTCGTAATATCCCGGATTTCAGAAAGGCTTTCGGCCGCTTTTTGAAAGAGACGCGCATCGATCGCGGTATTGAAATGGTTTCGAAGATACAAACTAGTAATTTGGGTCAACGAAGATGCCTCACTGGAGGATTTGACGATTGAAA
>JAJMGZ010000130.1:0-15704 GCA_030582795.1 Metschnikowia chrysomelidarum | reverse complement strand
GAATACTAACTATGCAGAGTGACTCCGTTACGATCAGAACCAGAAAGGTTATCACCAACCCTTTGTTGTCCAGAAGACAATTCGTCATCGACGTCTTGCACCCAAACAGAGCCAACGTCTCCAAGGACGAGTTGAGAGAGAAGTTGTCTGAGATCTACAAGGCTGACAAGGACGCCGTCTCTGTCTTCGGTTTCAGAACTCAGTTCGGTGGTGGAAAGTCCACTGGTTTCGGTTTGATCTACCAGTCTGTCGCCGACGCCAAGAGATTCGAGCCTGCCTACAGATTGGTCAGATACGGCTTGGCCACCAAGGTTGAGAAGGCCTCCAGACAACAGAGAAAGCAGAAGAAGAACAGAGACAAGAAGATCTTCGGTACCCAGACAACCCACGCCAAGAAGGTTGCCAAGAGAAACGCCGAGTAAGCTTCTCTTTAATCCCTTGACGACCCATAAAGAATATTTGCCATTTCAAGATAATCCTGTGAGTCTTTCTAATTCAACAGCATCATTTAGTATTATTCTTGGAGTGCATTTACTATTTACTCAATAAAGAATCAACACTGTATTTTAATGAATCATGTGATAATTCAAGCGTAGATTGTGATGGTGCTTTCCTAGAGGGATGGCGATCCCACGAATGCCACTTTATGAATGCATCAATGTAATCCGCTACTCGGATATGCCCGATTCGTCGGTTTCTGTGAGATATTCAACATCGAAAGGATCAAAAGCGGTCTTATCGGAGTTGTCTAAATCATCTTGTGCGAGCAATTCCCTCCAGAATTCGTCTTTCTCAGGACTAGAGCTTATTTCACTTAAATCACATTCGAGATCAGGACTACCCGTATAGTCTTGTCCCGAAACTATCCTGAAGATTTTCTTGAAGTAGTAGATAAGCGATTGTAAACCCCGTAAGTAGCCCATGTCTGGTAATGATGGATGAGCGGGGGGCTTCGAATGCATTCCCTCATAATTCGTATCGCCAATGAAACTTTGAGCAAAGTCTATGATATGAACTTTGATACCTCGCTCGGATAAAGGTGCTGCACCATCATACATAAGAAGAATCGAGGAGCCATACATGCGGTAACCCTTCAAATTGTGAAACGAGTGATACAATTCCTCAAGTTGACCGATAATCAATGGAACTGATTTTACTATGGAAAGTGTGCTGATACCATCAAATAGAAACTTGGCCAAAATCTTTGCAAATGGCTTTCCACACTTGAGTTTCCTGCCAAAGTATTTGTCTTTCATATAATAAGACATTTTTGCTTTATTCCACGCTTGTAATCCACAAACTCTGACACCTAATTGTCGAGATGTCGTAGATGCGCATTTCTTCCGCTGGGACGCCTGTTTTGCATCATTTGCATCTACTCCGTATTGTCGAGTTCCCATTTTTAAATCTAATGCACAAGGCTTCTGCATATCAGCCGTGAGGTCCTCGAGAAGAATGAATCTTTCGAACCTCGTGTGCTTGCGCAAAACAGATGATCTCCTTGTGCCATGAAACTCGGAGACATTCTTCGGTGAATTGCCATCAACTGCCACCTGATCGTCGTCGTCCATGCTAAATAATTCCTCTGACTTGCGACTCTGAGGAACAAAAACCTCCTGAATTACCTGTGCTTGCAAGTCTTTGTTCACACACGTAGATCCGATACTATGATCTTGGGACTCGCTTGGCTTTGGCGAGCGTAGAAAGTGATTTTCGAATATGTTCGTTGTATCATTGATTGTCGAAGTCGTGGGAGCGCTACTAGAGAATTTTCTCCATAGGAGGTCAGGAATCATGTGACGATTGTCATCAAGAGAAACTTCCGGAGGGAGGTCGTCATTAGCATATGACGCGCAAGGGTTTATCCTGCTGTGGAATGAAGTACGTCTTTTGTGAATGCTTTGCAGTGACTTGTGCTCCAGATGAAGTTCAAATTCTTCGCTTGTACCTCTGCTTGAATTAACGAGCTGACTAGATCGGCCGCCTTCTATAGGAGGGGTTATCAGGCCAGAATCAGAGATCGGCTCGTCCTCGCGAACTATGCTGGAGTACCGGACATTGAGAACACCAATATACTTGGGCATGAACTTCCAAAGTTCAAGGTGCTTGTGCTCCACAGCCTCGTACCATAAGTTTTCTCGATTCATCAACGCTTTACATACTGCACGTTCACTAAAGCGGAAAATGGCAGTGTGTCCCCCTACTTTGTTTTTAAAGGGCCGTAGCTCTACAGACAATGGATATATTTCCCTTTGTTTCTCAGTCGTGATTTTTGCTCCAGAGGGATTGACTTCTTCTGACTGATAAATTGGCTTTTGCTTCCGTTGCAGATCGATCTCTTCACGCGTGTGCTTTTGAATTTTCATGAGCTCGCCGCGAGATCCGCAGTCGAATTCCACGTCTGCCATCAAATGCTGTAGGCGGTCAAGTTCCTGATCGTCCGTGAACTGGGAATGTGTTTCAGTATCGCTCGTTATAGACTCATTCTTAGGATTATGCGGGAAGTATGTCGCTGATGAAACGGGCTCAAGCATGGGACGGCCCTCGCCATTTTCCGTATCTTCCATATCTTCACTTCCTATAATTTCGTGTGGTGACGTCTTCATAGCAGAAGAGTTTTGGTTATCGATATCCATGAGAGTATCCAAAATGACGCCATCGCCACGGAATAATTTCAAGGACCGAGCAGCCTTTCTCCCGGCAACAACGGGAGTACTCTCCAGAAAGGAAGGATTATTTTCATCTGTGTGGGTCATACTTCATCACAATAATACGCTCAAGAAGGATGTGATTTGAAAGTTGTGGATGCCGGTGTAAGTTCCGAGCCATCTAATTTATTTCAAGCAAGGTGAAGTTAAAAGTTCTTGAAGTGGCGAAAACAAGAAATTTGATTGAGGGCGGCTAGGGAAAGTGTATGGATTCCCCAGGGATAAATAGAGATTTCTCAATAAAAGAAAATGGATCGTTTCGTACGATGGATGAAATGTAATGTTAGTGCCTTACCCCCTCAAATTTGAAGAGGAAGCGGACTGTTATCTAAGAGTTTATACGAGGGATTTGAAGTTGTCTCTTTTTTACTGGCACGTAGGACAGCCGTGCTGTGCGCACAACGTTTATAGGAAGGAACTCCATCGACTTCTATTATTGAAATGAACTTGGAATCGAGAACAAAAAATTTACGAGACAATCTTTCTACTTTTTCCTCAATGCTTGAGCGGTAGCTGATATTACCATCTGTATTTGTGAAAATGCCGGCGCCGCAAAATGTTCCAATTATATATGAAACTTTATCAAGGTTTGTTTTTCTTTTGGGTTTGCCTTGCTGCCCCCGCGTTATCTTGCCGCGCCGCGGCAGTGTGCACGTTTTCGGAAACGTGGGCTAATTGAAATAAGCATACATCTGTCAAGAATTTTTTGAATTCGCGAATGAATCCCCACGTCCAAAACCAGCAAAAACGTGCGCTCTTGGCTAAACACGCTTTTCAGTGCTCGTTTTACCGCTCGCACTCTTATTTCAATTTTCTTGTTGCTTGGTTTGGTGTCTGTCCTGAATGGGCAGTAAATTCGAGCTGAAGATTAGCATGCTTACTTCAAGTTCTTAGGAGAACACCGGAGGACTCTTTAGAGCTCATTGAAAACTTGAAATGCTCTTTAATTCAGATAAATGTACAACGTTCCCTTTTAGATGGGCTCCCCCTTGATCGCTTGTGCACTGAATACCCCGTGGATGCTAAATCAATTCTCCCGCCTGTGATTATTAATCGTTGAATTATTATTAACTAGTCGTTGAGCGTCTTTCATCCCGGGGACACTCAGCGCGACCCCATTGTCTTGTCCGACATGTTGGTTGTTCGTGCGTAGATAAAGGCTGGCTGTAAGACGGCCGTTTTCTATATAAATACTCAAACTATGGCTTTTTATCAATTGTGGCCGGAAAGCCAAACTGGTGTTTTGGGACCTTGAGTTATTACACAGTAGTCAAGTGAGCAAGTTATAAATTAATTGAAATAAAGAGCATTTGAAGAGGGAATTCACATCTCTGAGCAGAGTTTCTATTGTTGAGCTGGTTCTCGAGCACACAAATTTGACCAAAATTCTAGGAGGTATCATATGGCCGACACGTTTCGAAACCTCGAGAGATATTGTCAAGGTATCTATCGTATCAACATGTTTGTAAGGCTCTATACACTATTGACAATTATATATCAGCTGCAGAGCTCGAGTAGATCTGTTCGGCTACCCAACCACAAATGAGAGATGGATATCCTCCATGAATCCATTAAAAACAGCCGTTCTAGAGCCGGATTGGAAGAAAGCCAGTACGCTTAATAGTGTCTCATCCTGCAAGACAATGGGGTCGCACTGGGTGTTCACTCGAGCTAGGACGCTCGAAGGCCAGCTAAACGAACTGCCTTTATAGGAACCTCACCGCTAATTTTGCTTTGGTGACACCAAAAATATTCGTACACAATTGTCTTTCAATTGATAAAGAGAATGAAAATCGAAATCACATTTTGAGAGTAAATCCAAACTGTTCCACACATTCTTGTAAACTCAGTGAGAGGCCGTTGAAAAGTTTGGCGCGTCACATTGCAGCCGTTGGTGCAGTCAGAGAGCCACTGCGCGCGCCGCTAAAAATAAGCGGAGCCCTTGATCACTTCGCAATTGGTTTCGAACGAAGTACACTCAAGTTTAACTCAAATAATGATGTAGCTGATTTTCGCAGAATGGAATTAGGCTTTCACTTTGAATACTCTCAGTGTTCTTCGTGAGATTATTCCAATCGGCTGGTCAAGATAATGTGTGACGCATAAAAGAGGAAGTCCCACCTCGCGCTCTGTGGCTTCGCGCTCTAATTTCATTGTTCTCAAATGTTGGGACTACCGAGTCTTGCGCCCGCTCATTTGCATGATGAAAAGTATTGAAAATCTTGCAAATTAAATAAACTTAGGGCTTGTAATTCTATTTTATCGAAATTTGTAAACCGCTTTCCTAACAACGAAAATTCCCTAGTGACACTAGGTATTGAAAGATCTACAATGTAACAATGTGTGTTGAAACGCAAACTGCAGGACTACGCGAGTTGTGTGCTCCACCACGCACCACCACACGTCTCGTGCACTTAACGGGATCTAGGTTATGCGCGCAGCCGTTTTTCAAGACCACGTATTCCCTGCCCCACTTTGCCCTGTCCGTGCTCACATTGAAAAGAACGTTCGCAAGTGATTTATTTATTCTTATTTTCGAAATAAGCGGCAGTCCCGAAGATCTCCCGTATTTCCACAAAAACCTCCGCCAATTTTGCTTGCTATGAATTTCCTTCAAAGTCTAGTCCTCCGGCTTCGTCTACAGCGAAGACGTCACAGAAACCTATTCATTGCCGCTACGACATTTCTCTTGTTAACAACGTTTTTTCTTATATTCGGTTGGCAAGAATATATTGATGATGACTTGATCTACGTTCCAAATCTACAAGGAAATTGTGGCTACCTTCCTGAATTTTTTTGCAAATGGCTTTCTGTCTCAGAAGCAAATGACGAAGACCAGCCCTTCAATCCGCTTGCTCCTATCAAGTCAGATAATGGTCATGTTCCATCAAGTGAAAAAGGTTTGTTATGGAAACCGAAGGGATCTCATCCCGAAACTGGTTCTTCTAAGGGCAATAAGGAGCCCGCGAAGCAGCCTTTGTCACAGGAAGAAATCGAGAAGTTGGACCACATCAAATCTGTGATCAAGGCTGCCGAATTCGAGAGATTGGACTTGGGTCATGCGTTTTATAAAACTATATTCGAGGACATCATAAAGGCCAAACCTCTGATCGAGGATAAGCTAGAAAGGTATCTTAACAATGAAGTTTGCCAGTCCGAACGATATGACGATGGCAAATTGGATCCTCTCTTTTCAGAGGAATATCTCTCATCGTTTCTTCAATTGAATGATGAGGAAACGCTTGCATTGACTAATTCTCATAAGTTCATCAAGGGCCGCCTTCCGGAAAGTGCCCCCGATGGTCTATATCATGGGGACGGTATCGTATACGTAGGTGGCGGGAAATTTAACTGGCTCACCCTCCTTTCAATCAAAGGTCTTAGAGGTACAGGTTGCGAGCTTCCCATCGAAATCTTGATTCCTTCCTTGGCCGAGTACGACCTTCATCTTTGCAGCAAGGTTTTTCCCGCCTTGAATGCTAAATGTATCTTTTTACCCACCGAACTCTATGGCGATGACACAGAATTGGCCGCGAGCTTGACCTTCAAGGGTTACCAATACAAATCTCTTGCGATTCTTCTCTCGAGCTTCGAAAACGTCCTATTGATGGATAGTGACAACATGGCCGCTTATTCTCCGGCTCATCTATTCGAAAATGAGCCATTTTTATCCAAAGGTTTGGTTGTATGGCCTGATTTCTGGCGAAGATCTACCTCGCCGAAATTCTACGAAATCGCCGGGGAGGAAGTGAGCAAAACCGAACTTCTTCCGAGATACTCCGAGCATTTTGGGTTCTATCAACAGCAGTCACTTCCAGGAAAATTCAATGTTTTTAAGGACTTTCCATATCATGAACGCAAAGGTGCCATTCCAGATCCCTCGTCTGAGTCCGGGCAACTCATGGTTTCCAAGAAGTCTCATCTCAAGGCTGTACTTCTTGCCCTCTACTATAATTCTTACGGGCCAAAATTCTACTATCCAATTTTCTCTCAGGGGGTTCAAGGAGAGGGTGACAAAGAGACATTCCTTGCTGCTACGGTCGTGCTCAAAAAACCTTTCTATCAAGTGGGTAGATTTTTGACATCGTTGGGAAATGTGAAAAACAAAGAGTACAAGGGTCACGCCATGGGGCAGTATGACCCAGTCGAGGATTACAAGATGAGTTTGCAAAAAAATATGCTTGCAACGCGTCTCAAGGGCACGAGCTTAACGAAAGAATTGGAGAAATTCGGCGATCCAAGGATATTGTTCCTCCATGCGAATTACCCCAAGCTTGATCCGTGGGCTCTCAAAGAAGCAGGCGAAACCCTTGACCAGGACGGAAGACACAGACTTTATGGTAAAAGCTTAAGGTGGCGCACGGGAACAGATTTGGAAACGAATATCTGGAAACACATGAACACGATTCTTTGTCAGGCAAGATTGGAAATCGATCACTTCAAGGATATTGACCGAGATCTACTCTGTGAGGAAATTGGTGAGCAAATCAAACACCTCATTGGAACGGTGAAAACATTGGAGTAGTTTTGGGCAGATTTTCACCACGCTATTGCGTGATATTTATAGTGAGTATGCATATAGCTATTACATGCATAATCACATAAAGACACGTGTGACGGAGGGTCATTGTAATCAAAGTTTTCGTAAGGGCTCTTCATGATTTTCCTGCTTCGTTCAAGAGCTTCAAAGCATGCCATTTTGAAAGATTAATTGACTGAGGATAAATTGACTCATACTTATTGCCTGATCTATAATTTTGCAAATCTATGTCTAGTATTGATGATTTCATTCTTATTCTCGAGACTTGAATCTCTCACTCTCTGCTCAAGTCCATTGCCTCATGAGCGGTGTTTGCGTGGCTATCTCATCATTTATTCTAAAAAGTCTGAGCCCTCCCTTTACCCACTTGAACTGCCAACTGAGCTGATTCGTTAGAGTCGAATTCAAGACGTGCCTGCTTGCATACATCTCAAAGGAGGTCCGAAGCAAGCTTTGTGTGGGGATGACTCTATCGCTCGCCTGCTTGCCCAACTACAACCAATTGCAAAATATTAGACGGCACAGGACCTTAATTGAAAAACATTTCTCATTCAGATTCTCGATATATTTTGCTTTCTGAAATAAAGATTTTACAGCTCACATTTGCTATCTTTCGTCGTTCATTTTTGTAGATTCGTTCGCGCCTCCAAATTCTCCGCTCCTCATTGAGACGCTCTTCTGCTTCATCAATGATGAAACTTTCCTATATTTTTCCTCCTAGTAGAAATTCGCAGCAAGTTTGTTTTGGCTCAATCGTCACTCAATCGACAAATTCTGTTTGGAGCTCAAGTGGCTCTTTAAAACTGACTTGATTTTTGACCATAGCACCCAAAGTTCTTGCAGTGATCAAAAAAGCAAAATTCAATTTGATCAAGAATAAATATTGAATCACGGAAAGAAACATCAAGAATTAATTGTAGGAAAGTTTTGAGACTTAAAAACTTATCTCAGCTCGCTCACATAAAATTCATTGCACATTTGATGTTTTACCAGTGGTCGCATGCATGAGCGAACACGTGCCATCGCAATCAGCTCTAATCCACCACCGCTTCTACTAAGAAAAAATGAACTTTCGATGGAGTTCACATTCGGCAAAAGACACCGGAATATTTTGCTTCAGTCGTCGGCTATCAAAACTTCTTCAATCTTGCTTGCCAAACCGCGCTCATTATTCGCTCCCATAGTTCAACGAGGCTGGAGACGGCAACCCCGTATTACATAATTTTCAACCCTAAATTCGAAAGGCAAACTTGTTTGAACACTTCATCGAATAACAAAATCGTGATATACCATCTTTAATCATAAGTTTGTTATATAAAAGACGTCGAAAATTGTCGAAGCCGAGCGATTTCCTCCACAATAACATGCAAGATCATGCACGGCCCGCAGCTGGACACATCCATAAATTCACCTCCAAAGACCCAACTTCCATACTTTGTTAGCGAAAACCGTGCGAACTCTTCGTATTTGTGCATAAATCGGCAGAAATGGCTTGCATTCGTGCGTAATCGTGCACAAGCACCGGAATCGGTCCGCTCATTCGCTTATTACATACTAGTGGACGCCAGTATCAACATTCCGTAATTTTCCCGAAACGTTTTCTCCAAAAGTGTGCCACAATCTTCAGGTTTGTCTCGCGAAAATGGACTGACAGCTAGAGTGGGTGCGCGCTGCCCCAAACCCCATATAAATTCTTTGGCTGTACACAGGTCGCAGGCCAGTACATCCACAAAGAACTTACGAAGAAGCTTAACGATGTGTTAACTTTTCAAATTGCCGTGACCAAACTGCTCACACACTGACCGAAAACACTGTCCAAGACGATATGGCTTAAAAATCCCCTCGAGACTTATGAGTTCTGAAATCCCATAACTCAAAACTCTTTTGCTACTCTAAACGTCACCAGATTCTATTCATTGATGATATCTCACCTACCACAAAATACGAAGACTTCCCTCTTATGTTTTTGTATAGCCCCTCGCAACTCTTCTTGCGCGAAAGATATAGATGGGCTTCAGTCTGACACAACTCGAGCTAAATCTCGCTCCACCTTTATCCGAAACTTTGACGAGCTTGATTTATCTGTGTAGAGTCTCGCTTTCCATCACTGATTCTTCGGAACGCTGTGCTTAAAATTTGACGGGTAAGTCACCAGAGGTGGACCCACCAAAGCAGACTGAGAGCTAAGCGAACAATTTCGGTTGTGCAAGAGTAGCCGGGGCCGTAGGGTGACAGGGAACTTTTTTTCTAAAGAAGGGAACTTACCGGGTGATAAATGGAGTGGCCCGACCTGAAATGTCAAAGCTCAAACTGAAGAATCCGACAGTCTAGTCAATTAGTAGGGAGGACAAGAGCGGGCGCCATGCAAGTCAGCAAAGAAGGAGAAAAAAATCTCTTCATCGGACATACAAATTGGCCAATGAAAAGGAATATTGCCTTCACATCCTGTCACTTAATACATTCAATGTCATCCACGGAAAAAAACCTTTGTTTGTATGGTTTACTCGAGATTTACCTCAGCGTGGCGTGCGATCTCGATGAGTCAAGAAGATTAACTGTTTAGGGGCTACTAAAGTGTGTTTGCGGAATGAAGATGCCTCTCGCAATACTTGAGTGAATTTGATTTATTTTATCCGAAAAAGCATTTCATTTTTCGGCGTGAGTACTACACGGGGCGTTTTTTTGCGTACACCAGCAAATACCATTATCTATTCAAAGGACTTTGCTCAGAAAGTTCACGAACAGCCTGGAGAATAAGTATCAAATACCTTCGCAGTTACGAAAACCATTCTTCTGAAATTTGGAGACATATTTGTTTCGCAGATCGAAAGTTCATACGCGCATCTATGACCTATTCCGTGGGAACGAGTGTGAAGAATCCACCAGATGCTTCACTCGAAGCAAACACTTGTGAAAACTTAGTGTTTTTCAATAGAAATGCATTCTAAGCAGGCTTCAAGAACTTCAGTCACTTTAAAACTTTGATTACTACCACATATATAGGGGCATGCGAAGTATGATTTGCAGATTCCGTGTTAGAGCTTGAAAGGCCTACATTTGAATTTTTACAAGCTCCTCTCTCACGAATGTGCCTCGTGCCATGCTTGGAGATGAACTAAATGGCTGCAAAGGAATCTCCAAGTTTAAAATCGATAATCGCTTTCACCTCAGCATGAATATCCTCAAAGCTCGAATTCGTTTTTTCCTGCTCGTCAGTCAAAGCATTGGCATTATTTATCACGGAATAATAGGTAGATCTCAAGTACCTGGCCCATTCGTTCAAATCATCAGCGATATTGATCCAATTTGGGTTCGAAATGGTGCTGGAATCTGTGTTTCCGGTATTGCGACCAGGCAAGATTTGACGCTGCCGCGGCACAGATGAATTGAAAAACTCGTTTTTTCTGCTTGAGGGAGGTGTGGTCTGAAATTCCGCACTGTATTGGCCTCGTGGAATGTAGGCGCCGTAGTTTACTCTGATGGGGGAGGGCGACTCAGTCTTCGACAGTGGGACGGGGAGGTGAGAATTCCCCAGATTCAATTCCCTAGCCCTCGCCCTACCCTTTTCAGAGCGATTCTCACCGAGTCTGGCACTCTCATTGAGTCTGCCTCTAAATGGCTCAACTCGCTTGGGGCTCCCGACCAAACGAGCAGGGCTCGAAATACCTGGAGGAGTGGGACGCTCCTTGGTGACTCTGGAGGACTTAGTATAATAAGGGTAGTTTGTCATATCGTTAAAAATGGATTAAATCAGAAAAAGAATTGAACGAGAAAGGAAGAAGGTGGTATACAAGAAAAAGAGGGATCGGGCATGTCACCCACTTAAATAGTAGAAATTCATCTTTGTGACATGAACACAAAACACAAACTCCAGCTGCATATCATGAGTGTTTGAACTTATCGCCACACCGATAGACTCAAAGCTGTTATGTTACGATTTCAAATATTTTGTGAGTTTTGAAGATAAGAAGAAGTTAAGAACACCTTGAGACCAATAGAGCTTCCAGTACCCAAAGTCTTGTTCATTGGAAGACACAATTAATTGCTTTCCTGCATCCTCGTTCTAGATGCACGTTGGCTGCAGGTGAGAACGGTACGATCACGTCAACTCAATTTGCGATGAAATCAGAATGTGCTTTATTTAGTCAAATTTGAGACGTCAGAGAAGGAATAGCAAGTGTGAAGTGAGCTAATAATCAAACCGAGTCGTACCTTTTGCCTCGAGGTGCTCCTGTCAGTAATTATTTCAGCCTCTCTCCGCGCCTGAACAATTCTTCCATCCAAAAAATGAAACTTCGTAGAGCAAAGTATTTCATTTCCGAGTAAGACTTTATTTAAAAAATCGAAAATGTTTCAGCTCGCCTTTATTGTGTTCCTCTCTGCCTCTCTTCGTCGAGATGCACTGATGCATATCTCAAATATGCTTCTTTAGTCATAGCTTTCAGAGCTGAATAATTGAGTGTTTACAGTATGACCCGTTCATCTCGATCACGGATCAAACTTTCTAGGCGAATTGCAAGATTGCGATCAAAATTTACTTGCAATCATGATTTTCACATCTGCAAACTCCAGCCTGACAGGAGTAGCCACGTGACTAAGGTTGCAACGGCTGCAAGAAGCTGGATGCCAAGAACTGTTATCGATTTGTGAGAATTTAAGCTACACTACTGTCTCCACTTCAAAATTAACACCAAGCCGCACTAAGCTATATGTAGGTTCATCCGCAAATTCGTACAAATCCGTGGAAGAATGGGGCATGTCGCACCGAGCTCAGCGAACTGCTGGGAATCATAAGAATTGAGATATCACGAAATCGTGCTTCTCTGCATCGAATAGCATTCTCTTTATTGGGCGTAGATGCGAGATGTCTCTTACGAGAGAAAATTGCCCGAAGCAGCTTGGTTTGCGCTGGCTTGATTGCGTAAAGTTGATTCATCACTGCCATGAAAGTACATTCGGCTCCATGACCTTGGAAATTGCAAAAAAACACCTGTCTCATGTTTAAGGCTCCACTCTATCGAATCCCGCTTATCTCATGTCAGACTTTTATGAGCTTACCCCGGCTCCAATACCAGTTTATACTTCTTCGGCGTCTAAAAAGAGATATTGTTGAATGGGAATTTTTCAGGAGATAGCATCGAGAAAGATGACTGTGACTTGATGAGAGTTTATCCCAGAAACCATCTTAGTTTTGGCTCGGTTCTGGATTCAGTCTTGATCTCATTGTTTGTTAAAGTTCTTTTTCGCGCGGTACTATCCAGTTGACTCTGAGAACAATACACTATAAGTGGGCCACCCCCTGAAAGTGCCCGTCCGGACTGATGCTCTTTGATTTGCCTATTGAGCTCGCGTGCCCCAGCTTACTTCAAGGGCATTCCTAATAAATAAAACACCACTCGCTATGTTTGGGTGGATTCTAATTCTTATCAATATCAAAAGTCAAAAAGAGCACTATATTACCTCAGTTGGATATTGTGTGTTTCGATTTTTTTTTCGAAGAAAAATAGAGACGTTGAGTTTTGATTGGTTGTCAAAAATCTCTGTTGAAATATTTTGGCAAAGAGGGGAACCGCTGGATTAAAGATTGGAAGCTCGGCTGTTTTTTGCAACACGAGCGCGCTCGAGGAATGCTACAGACACTGTGGACCCCATGACCAAGACCCTTCAAAAAGGTTCCCACAGAGAGTACATTTGAAAAGATCGGTTCAGAGAACTCAAAAATAAGAATGAGGAGGCTCCAGCAATTAGATTATTATAAGATATAAAGAGGTAATTCCCGCGTGAATGCTTGGAACGCCTACAAGTGGCTCTTTGCGAGCTCTCCTTTCAAGATCTGGCCTCCTTCGATGCTTCCAGATTGGCTAATTTCTCGAAGGGCCGTCCTCAAGAACAGACTTTTTGAGCCCTTCCAAAATAGCCAAAACCTCTATCTCGCTCTGATCCATTCTTTTCTGGCGCACGTTCGCAAGCTCGACGGCCATTCTAGATTTTGAAGCCGTCAATTGGATTTCTCTCATGATATTATCAATAGCCTCGACGGTTATTTTCCTCTCAGACCTCAGAATTTTGTTTGCACCTGTTCCCGTCGTGTACTGAGTCAGCGGGAAACGACCTTGTTGGCGCAAATACGTCTGGAAAGATTCGATGCTCGACAACGTGGGAGATTCATACCGATATCCTTCGCTCATTTCCTCTCTATGCTGGTCTACTGAAACAAACGCGTCAGCACAGGTTCTGGTGGGTGTCGGCATTCCAGTCTCTGTCTGTGCAAGGTATGGGCGGGGACTCTCGACATTCACGGGTCTGCCCCTTGGTGTTCTCTCGTTAGGGCCAATCGGAAAAAACCTGATACCCTCATCGGAGCTGCGTTCGGAGAACTCTTCTCTTCTTGGACTTCCGGTCACAGCAGCGAGATTGGGGATACCTATAGGGATGGGCCTTTTGCTAACCTTGAGAGGCTTGGAGCTAGAGGCGGGCTTTTTCATAATGATGGAGTGGGAAGAACAAAAAAATTCAGACAAGAAAAAAACAATATGTTGTACAAGAGGGAAAATTATACCGACGCTAGGGCTTAAATAAAAGATACTGATCTATGTGACTAGCGCACAAAACCTCATGTATGCTGCGCGCCGCGCCTACATCCTCGAAGCTGTTATGAGATGATTCAAACGTTTTTTTTTTTCTGAGATAGAACTTCAAACAATAATTTTGCCTTTCATTACATAGACACAATAAAATGATAAAAAGTCTGCCTTTTAATCGTAGCTTTTACTGTTGTTTTGCAACCCTAAACGAGCTTCACGGTGGCTGCAAATTACAACGATCTCATCACGTCAATTTGAAAAGAGCATGGATTATTGAGGGCCCAAAGAAGCCTATTCTGGGATACTTAAAAAGACATTGCAAGGATTTTGCAAGCTATTTGTTCATTTTTATCGACCCATTTGCCTTGCCAGCGCGCTAAACCTATCTAAAAGCCGGAATGACAAAAAGCTTGAAACATAAATTCAAAGATTTCCAGATCTCGAAATCAAAATTGCACATGATGTTGCAGTCTTCAGAACATAATTGAATCACTGATTGTGATGATCGGGCTCTATTCCCACGATCACCGAGACTAAAGGTACAGTTTGCCTCTCGTGAGGCACTAGATAATGGGATCTGCCTAAGCAATATTTGATTAATTCGATTCAAATAGCCCTTATTATGCGTTTGGCTCTGGATCTCGCATCTGCCAGAAGCATCATTGAGAATTATTCTGTTTTATCTTGAAAAACGAAGATGGACACTAGACGCATAGACATCAGGCTGGCAAGGTTTTAGCCTCTTGTAGGTATAAAAGTTCCTCTTTATCTGACGCTTATTTATTTCGGAACCCTAGTTGAGAGGATGTGTAAGCGCCACATTAGTATCTAGGGGCTTAGTCCACGTGACTAGGCTTGCGCCTAAGGTCTGACTACATGAAGAAGACACATTGTTCTCTGAAGCTTTGAGCTATTATCGTTCCACTTCATAGATACCCTCTTAAAGCTCATGATAATACGAGTGCTCAAAATGCAGAATTTCTGGAGGAAGAGAGGCGCCATACTGAATTTCGCATTCCCATGTTGCACCAAGTCTAGCCAACCACCAAAAACCAATCAGCCAATCGTTGGCAGCGTCTAAAGAATTATAACATGAGAACTTTGGGTCGCCTGTGTAAGAATTGGCTTTTTTTGTGCTCAATTTAGTGGGAGAAGCCCGCTCTCAGAGGAGGCAGACTAAACCGGCCTTGTGTGCGCTGTGTCAACAAGAGTATGCGCATCCGAGTTTGGCCGAGATTGATTGAAAAGTGTTGTATTTGACACCTCGGATAATTTTTGCAGCCGTGGCAACGCAGTCAATGGTCTCGAACACCCTGAATGTCTGGGATATCATTATTTATAAGGCGAGTGGCAAAGAACCGGATGAGAAGATATTTCGCCGTCTTATCAGCAGAAAATCACAAATTTTTTGATTTCTTGAAATCCCTGCGTTCTTCATATCCAGTAGCGAGCGAACTTTTCCTTTGTTAAATGTACATAAAACAGAATATATCTGTTGGTGTCGGGAATTTATTGACATTGGGTTCCGCGTCGCGAGGCCAGCACGCACTCATGCAAAAATCATTCCGAAACTAATTTTTTTCTTTTCTCTCCGAACGGAAGACACTTTTGAATTTACGTCAATAATTGGTTGCTTTTCGAGAGAATTGCAGATTACGAAAATACTATTATGTTGTGAGAGAGTGAATGGGAACAGGGCGTTGGCCCTGGTACCTCACGTGTAGATAGAGCCTAAGGCGCCAGCCAGGCACGTGCCCACAGGCACGTGACTGTAGCGAGCGTCTGGGTAGGACTTGAGGAGGCCGGAGGCCGACGAGAGTACTAGAAGGACCAAGCTTACTTAGGAATAGCAAACGAAATACACACGAACAC
>JAJMGZ010000129.1:0-17547 GCA_030582795.1 Metschnikowia chrysomelidarum | reverse complement strand
TCAATTTCTTGATGATCAACTTGTCGGCATCCTTGACGTAGATACCCTCGAATTCCTTCACTTCAGCGGTGAATTTACCGTTATCGTCAACAGGATTAGGTGGGGTTCTCTTCTCGGAGATGATACCGGCCTCGGTGGCGGCGGCAAAATCGACCTCACCGAAAGCAGGCGACTGGTGGACAATACCGGTACCAGAGTCGTCGGTGACGTAGTCGGCCAAAATCACACGGAATCCGTGCTCCTTGAACTGGTCGTAGAAGTAATCGAACAATGGAGTGTATTTCACACCCTCCAAAGTCTTACCCTTGAATCTGTCCACCACCTTAAATTTGGCGGCGGCTGGCTTCTTGTACAACGACTTAAGCAACTTCTCCAACAAAATGTAGTGTCTCTGTTTCTCCTCGTCGAAGATCTTGACGTACTCAAGTTCAGGGTGCACCGCAAGACCAATGTTCGAAGGCAAGGTCCATGGAGTGGTGGTCCACGCCACCAACCAGGTGTTTTCGTCGTCCAAGAGCGGGAATCCAATGGTGACGGCGGGGTCATTGACGTCCTTATAGTTCTGCTGAGCCTCAAAGTTAGACAATGGTGTAGTGCATCCAGTGGAGTATGGCATGACTCTCAAACCTCTGTAAACAGAGTCCTTCTCGAACAACTTCTTGAATGCCCACCATACAGACTCCATAAACTCGGGGTACAAGGTCTTGTAGTCATTGTCCATATCGATCCAACGACCGAGTCTGCGAATGGTTCTTCTCCACTCATCAGCATATCTCATCACGATCGAGCGGCACTCGGCATTATACTTGTCAATACCCATGTTCATCACGTCCTCCTTGCCGGTAATGCCCAATTTCTTGTCAATCTCGTGCTCAACCGGTAATCCGTGCGTGTCCCAACCGAATCTTCTCTCGACATGGTATCCGTTCATAGTAGCATAACGAGGAATGATGTCCTTAACCGTAGACGCCAACAAGTGGCCGTAGTGAGGGGTTCCAGTAGCGAACGGAGGCCCATCAAAGAAGGCGAACCGTGGGCAATCCTTGGTCAATTCAAGCGACGTTTCAAACGCCTTGAGCTCATCCCACTGAGCAATAACTTTTTCCTCCTCCCGCGGGAAGTTGAAAAATGTATTGGTTTCTTCAGCCATGACGGAAGTTAAGGGGTTGCAAGATCAATGAAGATCTGGCAATTTTTTTTCGCACCCTCCACGATTACTCACCTGGAGCTGGTGCACGGGTGTGGAATTTGGGACTGGACGGGAGTAGAACACGGTGGAATGCCGTCGACCCCTTCTGCTTTCTAATTAGAAACAAAAATTATCTTTGATATGGCTTCAAACGATGATAGTAATTAATATTTTATCATTGATGCTTTCTTTTTTAAAGTGCTTAAGAAAATCGTAGGCTTCGGACCTGACTGCTGCGACGGCGGCGGCTTTTGGCTGTAAAAAATCGTTAAAGGGCAAGTGTCCATTTGCAAAATACTAAGTGAGAATTTTCTGAGTGAACAAACATTTGCAGAAACTTTAGAGTTCTTTTTCGATTTACTTTTTTTTTCCTCGTTTCTATCTTATCACATCTTGTCGAGTCTGTTTTGTGGCATTGTTGTCTTTAAGGGATCAGGTCTTGCGGATTGACATCACGAAAAATTCGAGATCTCCTCGCCCTCAATTCAAAGACCCTCCCCCTCCTTTTTCGTGTTCGCATTCTCTTTTTTTTTATTTCGAGCGCGCGCGTATCTACACGACGAGATCGTGAAATGACCATATCGCTAGCCGCGTTTCAGCATCAGCTCCGACGATGTTTTCCGAAACTCGTGCCTGACCGCATGATGCTCGCGCTTTCGGGCGGCGTCGACTCCATGTGTCTTGCCTATCTCCTAGCGCAATATAAGAAAGAAGTGGATCCGCGTCTCAAGGTGCTTGCCGTCACGATAGATCATGGGTATAGGGCCGAATCGGCAATCGAGGCCAACAGAGTAGGACAGATCGTGCTGCGATGGGGCCTTGAACACCGGGTGGAGAAGTTGAAGTATAAGCAGGAAGTTGGCGAGATCACCAATTTCGAGGAGGTTGCGAGAGAGCTTCGGTATGATATGTTTCGTAGATTGTGTCTTGCTGAAAACATCGATGCGCTATTGGTGGCGCATAATAAAGATGATCAGCTCGAGACGTTTCTCCAACGACTAGAAATGAACTCGACATTATTTGGGCTAGTGGGGTTACGCCACAGGGCATCGTTTCCAACATTGGCTCGGTCTTTTGGAGAGCACATTGGGGTATATAGACCATTGCTTGAGTTTGAGAAACAGGACATCAGAAACACGTGTGAATCGCTTGATGTGCCATGGTTTGAAGATGCCTCAAACCGTGATATCAATCTCACTAAAAGAAACATGTTGCGCTATATGATCAACGAGTATGTGCCGCAAACGAGAGACCGGTCAGAACTCGACTGTTTAAGAAAAGAAAACCTCAAATCAACAATTGACAAAGTTGAACTGCACATTCTACGGTACGAGAAACAAGCAATACAGTTTGAGCAGCTCGTTCATCGTGTTTTCGATGAGCAAAAAGTCGAGTTGAAAATAGTGGTTCTGCGCAATCAGCTCAAAAGCATGGAAATGCCCGCTTTGGCAAGATGGTTGTTCAGGAATATTTATCCGCTTTCGTCTGCCAAGCACTACCACTGGACTTACGCCAAGCTCGAGCGACTTGCGATGCCACGAGTATGGGCATGGCTTGAGAATCCGGCCAGTCCTCTTGATATGACCTACCTCAATGTCAGCTTCAATTTTCTGTCAAAAGGGGAGAACGTATCGATACGGATGACGAGGCAAAATCCCCAGCGTAAGACTATTCGGGATTGCGCGTTGCCGATTACAAAGGGCGACTGTTCTTGGCACCTTTTTGACCGACTTTGGTGGATTCAACTAGAAAGCAACGGTAGAGACGTCGAAATCCGATATTCTGATGATGGCATGGTACCCCTCATGAAGGAACGATTTCCTGTCTTACAAACTGATGAGGCCCGGTTGCGATCAGTCAAGGCAGTGCCCGTAATTGTTGATTGCGAAAGCAGGGAAGTTGTGGCGATCCCGACTTTGAATCTCTCACGAGGCGGGATTAGGGTAAAGTGTAAAGTCAAAGAAATTCTCGAGACGTGAGCGACACTATTATTATTCACCTAAAGACTATTCTTTGGGTATATTTATTGTAAACTCCATAAAATATATCATTATAGACATTTCATAAAACATCTTTTCTCTTCCTCGCTTGTTATTGCCTGTCAGAAGTGACTTCATCAAGAACTGATATCAAAATCTAATATTTGTGCTTCGAATTATCTTCCTCTATGTTTCCTACAAATTCAACTCGTTTTTGCTGATAATCGAATTCATACGATGTATTTTTGCCTTTCTAAAAATTGAACTTGAATAAATTACAATTTGCCGTTCTTTCAGATACCAGAAAAAGCCATCAGAGTGTCTTGATTCACTTTTTTTCAATATTTCTTGAGGCGGGTCAGCAAAATCGAGCTTATAACATTCTCTACATTCGCAGCCTCATGAAATCTAGGTTCCGCGCAAGTTTCTTACAAGCATTGAAAGGAGAGGTTGCCCCGCAAGTCCACGAATAAAAAAGTAAACATGGAAGACTAAGACGAGGATAAGAATACATTCGTGAGTCTTAATTTTCTTAGATTCGAGATTTTGCTGAGAGGATGGCTGTTCTGGCCGAGGCCGCAAGAACTATTCGCGTCTTACTGCGCGTCCCATCCATCAAACGACTCCTAAGCTATCTCCTTGAAAGGTCTCTATACGAAAAAATCGGTTTCTATTTCCTTTTATTCATTGTAGAAGATAAAAGATGGACACATTACCTAAATTCCATGAAATTTGTTGCTGCTAAAACCCGGGGCAGTCTTCACGATTCTGCACACAGTCCGACTGTTTTAGTCCACCGATCGCGCGCCGTCTGAATGCCAAACACAGTTTAAGCGAAGAAAGATTCATCAAAAAAAAACACTTATTTCGGCGTTCATAGCCAATACTCACTAATCACAAACCGTATACTTGCATTTGCATATGCTGGCCTTCGACCGCCCGCAGCTGGCCGCGCCTACGCCGCGAGTCAGTGAAACGCCCAAGCCTCGAGCCGGCCGATCGAAGTACGGCAATCTCACCTCGCAGAAATTCCAGATTGCCCACCAGCAAGTCAACCTCGATATAGACTTTAGCAATAAGCGTGCTCACGGCTTCACGGAACTTTCCGTGGTGCCATTGCTGACATCGCTCAAGGTGATTCGGCTAGATGCGCGCACGATGAAAATAAAGCGAGTACTTGTCAATGGCGGTGAGGTAGACTACGTATTTAGGGACCTTCTATATATCAACGACCCCGAGACTTTCGAGGAATGTGCAAAGCTGCAGATCCCCAATATCTGGGACGTGTACTCGGAGGAATTCTCGATCCATCAGCACCATCTTTTGCGGCAAAAGCTCAGTTACATCTTCGGCCACGTCGAAGACGACTACAATAGTCTCATGGAAAGAGGCGAGAATCTAAATACAGAGGAACTCACGATATTGCTTCCCGATCATCTCAAGTTGGAATTAACGGATGCCACCGCACTTAACCAAACGCCCAACTCTGTGGCTCCCAATACAGGCCAGACTCCAATGCATCTTCGACTCAAAACGCCAGGCACTGAGGTGTATAATCCCATTCGAATAGGCATTGAGTACGAAATCATCAACCCCAAAGACGGGCTCAATTTCGTGTGCGGCCCGAAGTTGGACAAGCACTTGTGGCACGTCTACACCTCGAATTCCGAGCACAACGTATCGGCATCGTCGTGGGTTCCATGCATCGACAATCTTCTCGAAAGAAGCAGTTGGTCTATTGAGCTTAGTATCCCGCGGTCGGTGAGAGATATTGTCGATAATGCGGACCAAGATTCAGAAAAAGATGGCCTGCCCTCTGTACAAGGTACAGAATCACAGAGCGACTCCATCTCGGATCAAACTGGCAAATATGGCACTGAGGCGGACGATTTCGATGATGATGACGATGACGAGAGAGAAAGATATGACTTATTGGTATGTTCGGGCGACTTCAACAACACGAAAGAGGCACCGCACCCACATGACATCTCAAAAAAAGTCGTGTCCTGGTCAGTGTTCAACCCCGTGTGTGCTCATCATATAGGTTGGGCTGTTGGTGCATATCAGCGATTTGAACTTTCGGACTTTAGTGATGGGACGGCCCAGTTGGCCGAACTGGATGATGAGTTCGAAGCAATGGAGAAAGACGACACAAGTTCGTCGGTTTCCTTGTACTATTTGCCGGGCCAAGAGGAATTGGTGAAAAACACCTGTATTTTTGCTCAAAAAGCCCTTGAGTTCTTCCTGCGAGAATATGGATCGTATCCATTTAGCTCCTATGGCATTGCATTCGTGGAAGACGCTCGCTACCCAAGAAACAATTTCGCCGGATTATCTTTGCTCAGTACCGAAATGCTATATCCAACCACCATCATCGAACCTATGTTCACAACCACCGAGGACATTCTTGAGTGCATTGCCGGCCAATGGTCAGGAATCAGTATCGTGCCCTTGACGTTCAATGATTTTTGGTGCACGATCGGCATTGCCAAATTCATGACGTTCCAATTCATCAAAACACTCGTGGGTTCGAATGAGCAGCGGTACCAGATCAAGCAGAAAATGAATGCCATTATAGAACAGGACGTCGGACAGCGGCCATTGGGCCTACAAGCATTTCAGGCGCCCATATCCGAGTCAAGTTTCGATTTCATTCGCTTAAAAGCCCCCATAATTTTGTTCATTCTCGATCGTCGCATGACCAAAACAGACAAATCATTTGGGTTCACCCGTGTGTTGCCCAAATTGTTTTTACAGGCGATGTCGGGCGACTTGCAAAATGGCGCGTTGTCCACGCTGCACTTTCAATACGTGTGCGAAAAAGTGAACAGGAATCGATTGGAATCGTTCTTTAAGCAATGGGTTTATGGTATCGGTACACCAATCTTCAATATCACGCAAAAATTTAACAAGAAACGATCGCTTATCGAGGTGGTGATCCGCCAGAGCCAATTGCAACAAGCGAAAACGCCGCATCCAAGGTCAGAGACGTTTATTAAGGATGCGGTCTCGTATCTCAACGAAGATCAAACATTTCCGGTGCAACAGACATTTTTGGGACCAATGACCATACGAGTCCATGAAGCGGACGGCACACCATATGAACACATCGTAGACATCAAAGACAAGGTCGTCAAGTTTGATGTCCAATATAACACAAAGTATAAACGACTCAAGAAAACGAAGGAAGAGACCGGGGAAGGCGGTCTGATATTCTCGAAATTGGGAGACGTGCTCCAGGACGAAAAGGACACGAGGGTATGGCAATTCGAGGAATGGCCCAAGAGAGACGAAGAATTCTTCGATCCCTTTGAATGGTTAAGGGTGGATACGGACTTTGAATGGATTGCCACCTTCAACCTCAAACAGGCTGACTATATGTTTGGCTCGCAGTTACAGCAGGACCGGGACATCGAGGCTCAAATCGGCGCGTGTGAGTTTTTCGGCGCTCAGGACAAGACCAACAAGATCCATTGCACCATGTTGACCAGGACCTTGATGGACCAGCGCTACTTTTACGGGGTTCGAATCGCTGCCGCAAGAGCATTGGCTGACATTTCGAGCAAATCTAATCAGTTCATGGGGCTCAACTACCTTTTGCATGCATATAAGGTTCTATTCTGCTTTGAAAACAGCTCGATTCCAGTGGGGAATAACTTCCAGGATTTCGGCGAGTTTTTCGTCCAAAAAGCTATCCCGGAGATCATGGCCAGCGTGAAGGATGAGAATGGTACATCACCTGTAAAAGTAAAGACCTTGCTTTACAACTTGCTCAAGTATAATGACAACTCAAGTAATGATTTCGAGGATTGCTTCTATGTCGCGAGCCTCGTGAAAGCCCTCGTTAAGTCTGTGATTCCTGTGAATGAGGATGGATCTCGCATGGAAGTTGGCGAGAAAGGGCATTTCACCGAGGACGATGAGGCAAGAGATCGCGAGTTCGTGGAAAAAGTGATCGAAGAGATAGACCGATCCCAGAAGCTAGATGCATGGGTGCCCTCGTATCAAATGGTCGTCTCCAGGGCGTGTCTCGAGGAGAAGATTCGGATGGCCAGAAGTCACCTCTTCTCATTATCGTTCGAAGACTTGTTGCACTTGACACATCCAAAACACCCAAACAAACAACGAGTCATGGCATTCGAGGGCCTTTTCCTTCTAGGGGGCTTGAAGAATGCCGAAATCTTGAATTATTTCACCGAGGTGTTGTTGCTCGAAAACTTTTCCTCGGCCTTAAAATCGGACTTAATCAAAGTTCTAGTGCATTCGATTTGCGAGGCAGCCACTCAGGGACTAGCGTCTACGCTAGATGATCCCGAGTTTGAGCCTCCTGAAGAAGAAGAAAATCTCAATGGAGCTGTGACGAGCCAAAATCATATGGTCGTCGTGGAAGAGTCGCAAACTTCAGAAATGAACGTACGCCGAGACGCATTTGCACGTGCGACTGTGAAAGGAGCCATTGAAGTTCTTAGACGAGATTTGGCCGTGGGAGTAGGCTTACAAAACTCGTTATGGGAATTGCTCCACACATCACTTTTGTGCTTGCACGACAGAAAAATGGTGTTTGTATTGTGTGACATTCTTTATCAGGCGACTGCTTCTTTCCCTATCACGATTCCAGTTCCATGTGTTCCGTTTGAAGAGCTAAAGAAGAAAATAGTGGCAAAGATAACGGGCGATGGAATCGTCACCATCATGAGGGAAGCCCGGTTTAAGATTCAATTGAGCACGAAGTCAAGTTTGTCTGAAGTGAGACCCAGAAGACTTGAGGTGGCCGAAAAGGAAGTGGAAAAGCCGGCTGAGCCCGAAAAAGTGGTCGATTTGACACATGAGGCGCCGCCTCCACCAAAATTGAAACTTAAACTTTCCTCCTCGCTGGTCAAGGTCAAGGAGGAGAAGCCACACACCGCACCTGCACCTGCAATTGCAATCAAGGTGCCACGATTGGTGACGAGAGATACGAGTAATGCCATGCGCCTCAAAATCAAACTCGACAAAGGCAAACTCAGGGCATTGGACAGACCTGTAAAAGTTGAGGGCGCCGCCAGCCATGATGGAACTATGGTCAAGATCGTATTCAGCAAACCAGAGAATCGCCAACGGCTCACGGAGATCGATCCTCCCAGAGACCCATTGAGGTACGTGAGAATATTCACCAAGGAGAAGAAGATCGAAATCTCCCCGAGTCCCTTCCCAGAAACAAAAGCCGCTGCAGGAATCATTGAGGAGAACGATACACATTTGAGCGATGACGTTGCAAAGAGCAAATCCCCCGAGATTGCAGATGTATCAGACTCAGGTAAGATTGCAGACGTATCAGACTCTGGTAAGATTGCAGAGGAGCCTTTGCGCCAACCTGAGCCTTCTAGATCTCCAGTCAAAGTGATGAAGGAAACGCTGGACCTGGATAAAGCAGAAAAACCTAAAAAAGTGTTTGAAAAATCGTTTCCGTTCAAAAGAAGTCTGCTGGAAGAGCCCGAGAGACCCCGGCCAGCCAGTCCGTTTTCAAAGGAATCGTCTCCTGGTGCAGGAGCCAAGCGGCGCAAGACCCGCATTTACATCCACGGCAAATCATCCAATCCCAATTCTCTGCGTGGGTCATCCAGTGACACCAAGACAGAATCGAAAATTACCGAGCGAAAAGACGAAGATTCAAATGGGATTGAAACAGACGGTAATTCGGCAAATGCCGCGAGTGTGGCGGCTAGCGATCGCGGGGTGGCTGCGGATCCTGCAGACGAGCCTAAGCGGAAGCTCAAGTTGAAGCTCTCGTTTGGCAAAGCGTAGACTCTTTATTCCAGCTTTTTTCTAGAGACTTTCATAGCAGCACTTGTCACTTCATCATCCAGTGGCATTTTCATCATTTATCATACGAAGTTTAATTGTCGACAACTTGTAGTCGCCGCTTCACAAGCCTTTTGAGGGAACTTCGCAATTAGACGCCCAGCCGCCGTTGATTATCTCCTAATTTATTAATTCACTTAGGGTCGTCTCAGTTCAATCAAGATAATTTTAGCTTCTTAATATTAGATCATAATCAAAATAATTATTTATTTATACCATGTCGCTTCATTTCAATATCTCCAAATCCACACCTACCACATCAACAACAAATGCCAACCTGGTATCTTTGCCGGTATCCGCGACAAAATCAGATTCAATTGGATCCAAAACCTCCTCGAAGCAAGAATTAAGCTCTGTTTCTAGGCAAGCAAGTTCAGATATTGGCAATGGCCAAGGTACTAATGGGGAAGACGTGTCACATTCAGATAAACTGGAGTTGATCAATATGCTTGAGAAATTGAAAGTGGAGCCGTCCGAGAAGAAAAATCAGGAGAACCAACTCGAAACTGAGAATCTTGCAGGAAAACTAGACTCTGAAAGTTTGAAGGAGGGTGGTGAAAGTGACATCGACTCGGCGAGCCAGGGCCTGAGTTTATTCGGGAAAACAGAGAAGACCGCTGCTGAGGAAAACACCGGGGATTCACAAGAGCAAGAGCGGAAGTGGAACGCTTTAGAGGATACAGTTCCCACCGTTCAATCCGAGCATGCGAGTGAGCCACTTGCTCAGACTGAAAATAAGAATGTGGAGCCCCCAAAAAGCCCCGCCCACAACTTCATGACTATACAACCTTATACCATGGAAGAGGAAGAGCAAGACGAAGAACACAAGGAAGGAGAATCGCTGAGTACCAAACAGGTCTTTACGCGAGAGGACTCGCCCCTGGAAAACACAGATTTGCTAGCAGTGGACAACAGTGAGCCGATCGAGGAGTTTCCGCTTGTAGAGAACACATCGACGAGTGAAACCGCTGATACTCCGCCTAGACCTCGGGTTTCCCGTAAATCGTCCATCATTCGCGCCAGCAAGGGTGTTGTCAATGCCAGCGAGCAGCATCAGTCATCACATCGGCCGTTCGATTTCCAGGTATTCTTGGCACATTTACGGAACAAGAACGCCGACCCGATTGTGCGTTATATACGATCATTCCTCATGTCGTTTGCAAAACAGGCCAGTGCGATGTCTGCGTCGCAGATGATTAAGGCGATCCGCAATTTCAAGGCTTTTATCGAGGATAAATTTCGCTCCTATGAACCATTTGCCCTGATGAACAAGAATGACATCGAAAACTCGGTCGAGGGCGTGGAAAAATTGATCATGAATAGATTATACGACTTTTGCTTCCCGGCGGAGGCCGCCAAAAAGCCAGCGTTCCGGTTATCAAGCGCCATGGCCAAGGACTTACAGGAAGACCACGAGTTTAGTATCCAAAGCGAAAAGTTTAGCTGGATCCTGGGGGCTCAATTGGACGTAGAACTCGACGAGCTTTCGAAGAAGAAGAAAATGGCGTCGAAGGAAAACATCGATTACATGGATTACGCGACACGAGAATTGAACAAGATCAACCAGTATCGTGCGCCTCGAGACAAGATCATCTGCATATTGAATGCTTGTAAGGTGCTCTTCAATTTGCTTAGAGTGACGGACCAAGAGACGAACGCCGATGCGTTTATCCCATTGCTCATATTGGTCATACTCAAAGCAAAAACAGAGAATTTGATAAGCAATCTCCACTACATTGAAAGATTCCGCGGTGAGAACTGGTTAAATCATGGAGAGACGAGTTACTACCTTTCCACAATGCAAGGCGCGATTGTATTTATTCAGAATATCAAGAAGGAGGACTTAAGCATTGAACAGTCACATTACGATGCCCACATGGAAGCGTGGGACGCCGAAATGCGGCAAAGACAATCAAGTCAGCCTGTGGAAACTGAAAATGAAACGGAAAGCGCAGCCAACAGCACTACAGCATCGTCTTATAGACAGGGAATGCTTCCCTCGAATGTATTAGCAGCCAGCGCAGAATTGCTCACGAAATCCATCGGCAATCTCATAACGTCATCAGAACCAGCACTGGAGCTGCTGTCGTCTACGCCTCACACTCAACCAGAGGCAGAACCGTCTCCTACAGCAGAGGAAATCGATGCAACGTTCAATCAACTTTCAGAACTCTTCCCCGCACTTGACAAAGATATCATGCGTGACATAATCATCATGAACCGAGCCGATTTTGAGACTTCTTTGGACGTTTGCTTGCAACTAAGCAATGATTAGGGATGAAAAGGAGATACACCGTTCGTTCCTATTTATGAACGGATTGTGCAAGTAATTTCAGCCGTTCCGTCCTGCTTATCATTGAAATTTTCCTTGATGGAGAGATTTGTCACTTGACGGATTGTTTCAAATTATGTCTGCGGCGGGACCTTTGAAGCATTATTTTTAGTTCATAGAGCTTCTTACTTAGAGCAATTTTTTTGTTTCATTTGAGCTATCTAAAATGTCGCGGGTAGTGTCGTCGACACTAATGCATAAAACGAAATTTATTAAAGTTTCTATCTTGAGTTTCTAATCAAAGTGTTTGAATTGAAAGTAATTTCCTCTATAGACTCGAGACTGCGGCGCCGGCAAGGAGAATGACAGTTGCCCATTGCATCATCGATAAGCGGCACTTAGTGGCGGCAGCTGCACTCACGGGAACAGGGGTCAGGACATTATATAAGGTAATGTTTTGCCCATTGTATGCGATTCCAGTAGTAGTGGAAGCAATGAGAGACCACGAGTAGGAAGTTTTGGCCATTATGAGGTAGTTATAGAAGTTTCGAATACATTTTAAGTCATTCTACCAAAATGACGGGCGCATGTGCACTTTATACGCAAAATTAATCGCGAGATCTTTGCGAGATCTCCGCGCATACGTCATGATAAGGCTGACAATAGGTCGGCGCACGAGGCGCAGCGCTTTGACACTTGACGTATATCATAGCTGATTTCTATTCATTATCCAAAGTATATGGATCGGCTCTAATAAAGCACATTATGTGGCCTTGTTATTCCTTATTACTTACCAAATATCGAAAATCTGACAGGGTGCCGGCGAAGAAAAAACCCCGTGCGTACTTTACGAGGGCCAAGAAAAAGTTGCTTAATAGTTTTCTGCATATAAAGAGAGTGGCTGGCTTAAAAGAGAGAATCAAAACATGTCATTTCGAAGGTCAAGTTTTATCGAAATGA
This sequence comes from Metschnikowia chrysomelidarum, assembly GCA_030582795.1. Lineage (NCBI taxonomy): Eukaryota > Fungi > Ascomycota > Pichiomycetes > Serinales > Metschnikowiaceae > Metschnikowia > Metschnikowia chrysomelidarum. Next base: position 5,306 of record JAJMGZ010000129.1, on the reverse strand, counting down.
TAAAAGTTGAATCGATATCCATTGTCTTTTCATCATTGAGGGGTCTCCTTTCTCGTAAATGAGAGCCAACTTTTCATATACGATGACAGAATCGAAAAGCTTGGCTCATCATTAGCGCACTTCGATCACGAAGAATACGTCATCAATCACAAATATGAGAGCCTTTTTCTGGCACTAACATAAACTATTTATTGAACTGCTACACTTAAAATTTATTTCGCAATTTGTTTTAAATACAAATCATATATGTTTGAGGCTGAGTCGTAAATTTCTTGACCTGGCTTCGTAGTATAAAATGCGCAAATTCGCTTATTGAACTGATGTGTGAGCAGACCAGGGACCGAGAATCATTTTCATGTTTTTAGATTAGCGCATCAGACTTAATTGACTAATTTTCTCACGATTGCTTCTATCTAGAACCGATAATCTCTTCGATGACAAATACGCGCCAAAAAATTGCTTTTAGTCCCTGAATGGGGAATGTCTAACACATGGAAACCAAATGCCGCGTCAAATGACGCGCCTGACAAATGAGATTTGATGGTCTAGAGGCCAAGGTCTTATCGCTTTCATCAGAGCAAGAGTAAATTTCAAGCAACTCGAAAAAAAGGAAGTTTGGAAATCACGATTCCCGTTTCATACAGGCCCGAAAAAAAAAGATTCTTGGCAATGGTCTCGAGGTCATAATGGTACTATTCTGAATCACGATGATTTCGGGGCTGTGTATTGCATATTTTTGCATATACAGGAAAAATGTATCGGATTGGAAAGTATAAAAGAGAAAGCGCAAAAGTGACACGTCAAAGCGCAATTTTGACATATAAAGCTAGAATACGAGACAAAGAAATGCCGATGATTACAAAAGACAGATGAAGTAGAGTCTGGCTAATTGATTTGTCAGGACAAAAGTGTGCTTCATCCTCGAATATTTAAAGAGATGATTTCCACATGAAGTCATTCCATTTTCTAATAACTAACACTCAATCATCATGTTTATGTTTACTTCTTCTACAGCTTATGTTATCTTGGCTGTCGCTTATGCACGTTTGTCCACTGCCTTGCAGGACACCTTTCAGACCACTTACATGGCGAATTTCTATGATTCAGTCTCTGGTGGAGTCAAATTCTCAGAAGTCGATGGCAAAGTCAGAGTAGACATGTTATTGAGCGGATTACCCGTTGAAAGTGGTCCGTATCTGTATCATATTAATGAAGAGCCTGTATCAGCGGGAAATTGTGCTGGGATAGTGTTCGATCCTTTTCATGGTGAATCAGATTCGACGATGGATGTGGTGGGTGATCTTTCGATCAAATATGGAGAAATCCTCAAGGATTCTTACCAGGCTTCGTTCACTGATTCAAATTTATCACTTGACCCTGAAAACGCAGCGTTCATCGGCCACAGATCATTTGTCATCCAATCGGCCCACGGCAGTCTTACTGTTTGCGCCAATATTCTTCCAGTAAGGAACGAAAAGCCTGTTCGGTTTTCAAGAAGATACTACCGTGGCAATAAACCCCAGATGGACGTATCTGAACAGAAACAAGAACCATCCGAAACTTACCCTTTCACGCTCTCCAAAGATTCTACGATGGACGATTTCCTATCTAACAACAAGTACTACGTGGATCTGATCCGCCACGATCACGGGCCGGTGGTGTTTGACATCAACGATAAAGGCCAATCTCCGCATACCTTTTGGATCGGATGTTCCGATTCGCGTTCGGGAGAGAGTTCCTTGGCCACGTTGCCAGGAGAAATCTTTACTCATCGCAATATCGCCAATATTGTTTCGGAAAACGATACCTCTTTGCAGGGAGCAATTGGTTTTGCTGCCGATACGTTGAAAGTACGCAAAATCATCGTTTGTGGCCATACTGACTGTGGCGGAGTAAAAGCTGCCCTTGCCAATATGTCTCTCGGAGCTACGCTCAATAGGTGGATTGACCCTATTAGAAAAGTTTTTAAAAGCAATGAAATGGTGATAAATGGCTTGCCGGAAATGAATAGAGTCCGTTCTGATAAGCTTGCTGAACTCAACGTCATGGCTTCAATTGAGGTTTTGAAGAAACATCCTAGTGTGATGAAGGCGCTTGACGATGGCAAAATTGAGATCTGGGGGATGTTATATGACGTAGGATCTGGACGGCTTTCTGAAGTGAAAGTTTGAGTGTGCGACCATAATTTGCCCCGTGTTTAGGTTTAAGAGATGTTTTTTTTTTTTTTTGGTTAACGCATTAGAGCTAAAAAATATCTAAATGATAATCAGTCTTTTCGTTTGGCTTTTATACCTAATTATTGAGCGAGTCATAAAATCTTGCCAAGTCCTGATAAAAGCTTTTTCCTAGGACAACAGTATCGAATTGCGAGCTATTCCACGCTAAAGTTCAGCCAAAAAAAGACCAGCATAATAGGCCTCTTTTGTTATTCTTGAAGCTTGTCATAGGCCTTCTTTTTGGTTAGTGCATCAGATTGAAGGCGCTTTTGGTGGCCTATAGAGTGTGTGTGCGGAGAGGCTTCGCTCTGAGGATGAAACAAAAAAGAAACGTAAATCTTTCTTGTCAAACATGAATAAACTATAGTTTGATTTTTTTTTAAAGTTTTAAGAAGAAACAACTCGTGTTACTGTAATTGGAAACCCCAAAAAACCGCACACTACCTGCATATAAACAGAAGCAAAAAGTTTCTGTGCAACATAGATTAGCACCAAAGACCCAACACATAGAAAGGCTCTTTGGCCGAGCGGTCTAAGGCGGCAGACTCAAGTTCTGTTATCGTAAGATGCGCGCGTTCGAATCGCGCAGGAGTCACTATTTTTTGTTTCTTTTTTCAAATGCATTCTTTCTATTTCAAATTTTAATGATATAATGTTTATCCAAGATCTCATGCACCTATTTTAGATTTCATGTGTATGCGTGTTTTTGTGCGTGAGATTTTGATTTTGTATGCAGCGTGGCGCGTCACACATGGGCGCGTTTCATATTGAGAATTTCAGGGCGAGATCACGCGTTTCATCTCGTTACGTTGTCATGTAAGATTTATGCAGTGCAATGAGAATTTTACCATTTGGAATTGTTGAACAATGCTTTTTAAGAGGCATGATTTCCGAGGGTAAGGTCATGCTTTTTTTTGCGTTTCATGTCGTGAAACGGACTGCTGAAATGAAACGCGACTTCCTTTTTCAGAAAGAGGGGGTGGTTTTCAATATCAATTTTTGCATGATAGAAAAACGTATCAACATCATCACTAAAATGAAATGAATAATTCTTTAAAGACCAATTTCTTGGAAGCGGAAGAAACGATTGCTTTGTGCTTGGGCCTTAGTAAGCGCTATTGGTCGGCGAAAACTAGTCAGCCGAACCTCTGAAGCTGTTCTTAAAGCGGCATGCAGGTTAGTTCATTTCCAGTTTATGATGTCAATTTTCGCTAGTATTTCCTAGTGACCGTATTTCAATCAAGTTTACAATTACTCCCTCGAGACAAGTCGAGGAACATCGGCTAAGTGTGAGTAAAAGGGGGCGGCGAGAAGCCCCGCCCCAATAGATCACCTCGAGATCGTTTCTCATATCAATTGCTTTCGCCCAAAACTACAATATATACTGCACCCCACTGATCTCATTTTTACTTCAATATTTCGGTTGCTACTAGATCGAGCATGTAAAAAAGTTCTCGCTCCTTTCCTGGTGGCACCTGCAATTCGGAATCGGGCAACTTCCGTAAAGCAATGTATTCTGCCGTCGCTCGCCGTACCACAAATTCCAGAAATTAAGGCTGTGCGAGCAATGGTGCTTAATAAGGTCTTTTCTTTCGAAAAAATGTTGCTCGGGTAAGATCATAGGGCTATATAACCCAAAGCTTATTTGCTGTGATTTCACAGCACTAAACACTTTTGAATCACTTCCACATCATGTTATTTCATCTCCCCTTGCTTTTTGCTTTGGTGACAGCCGAATCCACTTCACCCGACTCTTCCTTGGTGATCAAATCAGAAGAAGAATTCGCCGAGGGGTTTAAACAATTGGCCTATTGTGATTTCTCCAAAGTGAATGTCCATACGGTAGAAAACATGAAATATATTATCGAGTTGGACCAGTGGCAGGCATGTAAAAAACTCAAGCCAGCGAACAAGCCATTAAGATTCCCCAAGATCTTGATTGAACTGGACAGATACGTCGAGGGCAATCTGACCGATGAAAGGTACTCACTTCTTTCCGTCATTCCCAAACAAGAGGTAGACGGCGAAGAGCAGAGTCCAATTGACTATAAAGAGCTTTTCAGCCAGTATTTCACCGAAGCAGAGAAGTATTTTGCCAGTTGTTTCCCCAACGACACAATCAATATCCCATGCTACTCCCCAGCAAGAGAATGGTTAACGCAAACTATGGCTACCTACGATCCTTCGGTAGTACCCGCAGAAATCAATAAACTTGTGATGGAAATGTATCTTCCCTTTTATCACTCGTTAAGGATATTTGACGATAGGGCAATTAACGCATGCGAAAAAGAACCCGAGCTCGAGTTCTGTGGCACTTTCAAGGTCGATGTGGTCGTGGCGGAAGTGGAGCAGCTTCTTACCGATACGAAGCAACTACACGCAATGACTTTGAATACGATCATTGATTCAACCGATCTTGAAGTATGGACGAAGATGTGTTTTGGCCGTCAGCTTATTGTGGAATTATACGTATGGCGGATTCCTAAGGAGGACATCCGTCGTGAGCCGGCGATGATTGCCCTTCAGAATATTAGTTATTATAATCATCAGGCCGAAATTGCGTTAAAGGCAAGAAAAACGGAATTGAAGAACGTGATTGTTGAGTTAGAAGGTAGTGAGAATTCTGCAGATTCCACGAAGTCTCAGGATTAAACACGTATTGAAAATAAATGATTTTGCTGAAATAGATTTGAAATGAGATCTTTTCCTTTAAGTCTTGCTATTTATAGTACGTAAAATTAGATTCTGTTTGCGGATATGGCAGACTTTTACATCAAACACGATGAAGGCGCACAGTTATGGCGAAATTTTGCACCCACTGGAAAAGAACACCCCTTTCCGGCTTCATAGTCCTTGTATCTTTCTATTTCTTCGCAAAATAAAAACATATTTGTAACCATTATCCGCAAAAGATGACTTACGCAATTTATCTAATGATTTATTTAGTCATTCGTGACAGCAGGGCCTGACTTTGAATTATTCCTACCGGATCTTGACAGCACTTCCTTAAAGACATATTCCAAGTCAAGAGGATTTTTTCAGCCAATTTGCCTTTCTATCTGATGCAATAGTTAAAATAAAGTATATGTA
>JAJMGZ010000128.1:0-17609 GCA_030582795.1 Metschnikowia chrysomelidarum | reverse complement strand
TTGTGTTGGTCTCGACGGTAGGTACGACAAGGTCCATCACCTCCATTTCACGCACGATCTTGAACTTCAATTCTTTGTGATCGTACATGGGGCTTAAATCTCTCATACCCGTGACTAATTTGTCATTGACGGTTAATATAACGTCAGAAAACTTCAATGGCGATACCACGTCCTCACTCGTTGGCGCCGAAAGTCTCAAGACAGATAAAAATTTCACCTCATCCGCACTTTCACTCTCGAATCTGTCGATCCATTCCTGGGGAACTCCCCTGGCTCTCGCCAGAAACACGGTAATTGTGGCAAATTCAGCATCCAAGATGGATAATGAAGGGGCAACCTTGTTTTTTAAGAGCAGATCAATCACGCTTTTGACGTCGGTAACGTCCAATGCTACACGATACATCACATCTGTTTGCCTGTCGGTTTGTTCACCAAGAAAGGTGAGCCAAAATGCTCTTAATGTGCCATCATTGTTGACGAGCATTCCAGTATCACATTCCTGTGCGATCTTGCTATCAAGCAAAATGCCCTCTAAGTTTGTGGCTCTATATCTAGGACTGATATTGCTCGAGCTGATGTTGAGCGAGGCAACAGAGCTGGCACTGACATCATCCGTGACAATTCTGTATCTATAGTTGAAACCAATAAAAAAGGATTTTTCTCCTCTCTTGAGAGGAGTGGAAGACAATGTAGGACTGAATACATCAGCCTGAACCAAAGAAGGGTCGTATTGGACGATGGCATAATTCAAGTTTGGATGCAAGAAGACAACCTTTCCTGGAATGTCGACAGAGTCTGCGAAAATGAGATAAATATCGCACACATCGTGAGGAACAAAACGACGCGAAATCAATACATAGCCATTTTCAGAGTCGATCACAACACCGTGGCCAACGTTCTTTCGGTACGGAAAGCCATCGATGGAGATGGGACAAAATGACCTGACTTGTACAAAAGATCTAGAAAGCTTAGAGCAGGCAGCCTTGTCTTCACTGGAAATGGGGATGTCCACAAATTTGGCCTTTTGAGGAACATTTTGTGCCGCGGGCAAAGGCTCATCTTGTAAAGATTTGAAATCCCAGAGACCAGTAACATCGTTTCTCGTAGCCACGCGGAACTCGGATTGCCAATGTCTCTCGATGTAAACGACCATGGTGTTTTTCGTGTGCAAATCCGACAAGTGGCGAAATGTTGCAGTAACTTTTTCACGGTCAGGGATCTGTTTCATCACTTCAATGAATGTGTCTAGGTCTGGCGTAAGTTTATCGTTGATTTTGTCCAAGATCCAACCGTTGTTATCTTGCCCGTTGAAATCAAAGGTCCCAGATGCGTCGTTGATATATACACCCTTAACTGGGATGCAGTAGCACCTGGCCATTTGATACGAGAGCTCGTTGAAGGACGCACCTGCAACATCGACATATCGATTTGGGGTGATTGCGTGCAAATCGCCAATTGTGATTTTCTGTGACAACTCTTTTCCTCCACGCTGAATCACAAATTCCAACTCGTTTCCCACATTTTCGTCTAGAATCTCATCAACCTTAATAAATGTAGAGATGTGCTCACCATTGATTGAGAGCAAGGTATCGCCTTCTTTGATAAGGCCGTCTGCAGGTCCCTGAGGCAAAACAATATCGCACACTAAAAGACCTGATTTATCTGGGAAGAGACTTCTAGCGTGAGCCTCTGCCTCTGGGGTCAAACCCAATCTACGACACTCCTCGAATGGACGTAATAACCACTCGACCTGGATGTCGCCTCTTGTGATCTGCTTACCGTCCTGGATACATTTCAAAGCTCTATATGGTCTGTAGACCGGAAGAAAAAAGTCCGTAGATGCTTCGGTAGAGCCACCTGCCTGCAACGCCACCGCCTGTCCGTTTTCATTAACGACTGGGGATCCCGAAGATCCACCCGATGCACTAGCCGCCGCTTGAATATATTCGGTGTTGAAATCGTTGTATGTCATCGATCCATAATATGGGGCATTCCGGTCTAGACGCGAGATGAAGCCCGCGAGAATGGACAATTTTTCTCCCGCGTCGTTACCAACCACTCTGATTTCCGTGCCCACCTTCGCCAAGTCGGGTCTCAACTCGAGCTCAGAAACCACCATGTGCTTAATATTTGCCGGATCAAACTTCAAGAAGCCGAAATCATGAATTGGATCCCTGTACAAAGGCTTTACAACTGCCTCTTCGTGATTGTCAAATACCGCATATCCACAGAATGGACCGGGCCCGACAACGTGGCGGTTGGTGAGAATGATACCACGCTTAGCATCGACGACAAAGCCCGTGGCTTCACTTGTGAGGCAAACTTCAGTATCGAAATTAGTGATGTTGGAAAAGTGTACCGAAACAACGCTTTTGATCACTTTGGTGATTGTCTCGCTCCATACAGTGCTATTACCTGGAGCCACGTCGAATATTGGCATGCTAGGCTCGACCTCACTGATATATTCATCCAGTTCACTTTCAGAAGCCGCGAGCACTTGTTTCTTGTAGGGCCGCTCTGCACTTCCGTTGGAAGTTCTTCTCTTATGATGCATTTTCTATAATTGAAACGTAATCACAGCCACAGCAGTTCGAGAGATAAATGAGAAAAAAAGGGGCAATGTGAGATATCTCTAGTTTTACGATAGCAAAAGTTTGCCCAAGATCGTTAAAAGAAGTAATTATACAGTTGGAAGACTCACGCCGATGACCACTAGTATCGCGCGACCATCGCAATGGTTGTGAAAAATTGAAATCCTGCATGCACAATTGCGCTTCGAGATCGACATCAGAAAAGCTCCGGACCGAGCTAAACTGTTTCTGATTAAAAATTTAGATGATCATGTCATCATTTTTGCTGAAGACATGCCATTTTGTTCAGTGTCCCCTGATTTCTTGTGATTTCTCGCTCAGCTGTGTCTCCGCAGAATTCGATGGTAGCAATGCCTCTTGTGCAGGTACAAGTGCCTTTAGCTTCTCGCGTACTCTTCTTGTCCACACGCTGTAGTACTCTATTTGCGAGTGTTTATCGAATATCACCGACGGATTCATCATTGATCCAAATCCTTGAACCAAATCCCAACCTCGTCCCAATTTTGCCTCGATTTCTCGTTCCCGTGTGGTGTCTTGAACTGACCAGTCCTCATGCATATATTTCATCTCTAAGTCAATGATCCACTCTTGCGTCTTGACTACCTCTTCGATTCGATTAATCCACTCAATCATGATAGCCTTCATGAGCCCTCCTTTTTGATACTGGAATAGCTGATCTTGTAGTTCTGCTTTTTTGCCAACTTTATCCTTGATAATTTTGTCATTGATTCTCACAAACGCGGCATAGATCAAGCCGCAGGCGAGTAGCCACTGATTCTTCTTCGAGAACCTTCTCTTCACTTCATTGTATGTTCTCACAAGACTGGGCGTGACTGAAGCAGGAATATAGAAGGTGTTAGCGAAGGAGATAAAATCTGCCAATGTCAAAGACCTATTGTAGCGAGTGTAAATCGGCGAGGACATTCCTGGGCTCCGAGATGGGGACGACTTGACACTTTTGAACGGGCTCTTTGTCGAAACTCGCAAAGGACTGGTCTCCAGCTGTTTCAAAGACACATTGAATGGAGAATCTTCATTGCGAAGTTTCACCGAGGCCTTTCCATCTGGATTGAAAGGCGATTTGCTGGAAAAATCCTCGAGTTTTTGGAGTTTTTTCAAAGGTGAGCTTCTCGACGGAGTATGTGGTTGCTTCTTTGGCAGCTCACTCAAAGCCCGCTTCATTGGCGTGGACTGCGGAGTTGGTACAGAGGACACCTTGTCCGATATATCATCTAGAAGCTTGTCGACGATTTTGGGCTGCACGGGGATTGACTGCTTTGAAGGTACTGGGAGCGAGAGTCTGTCCTTGAATCTTTCGACAGCCAAATAAGTACACAAGTGATAGCGTGCCGCCTCGGCCCCTTTTGGAAGACCGGGAAGCTTTTGTCGGCTAATCTGGTATATTGAACTAATGTATGAGACAAGTGGTTTAGGGTACTCGCCAGAATGTGTTGGAATGATATCCTGTAGCGATTGTGTGAGTTGAATCTTGTCCATTTCGATAAAGATGAATTGGGCTATTGATCTAATGATGCAGGTTCCAATGATAGGAAGGTGCGGAAAAAATGGTGATCGCTATTTTCGCGGTATCGATCAATATTCCATTTTTCGGGTACACGAAAAGATGAAAAATTATATTGCTAAATACACAAGTGCCACTTGCGGTATTGAACATCATTCTTTCGTGAATACTCAGACTATCGAACCTTATATCTTCAATGATTTTCCTGATTAATTTATCCATAACACTTCATGAGGCCAAGTCTGAATACCATTGGTCAGGAAAGACAACTCTTTTTTTTTCCTATTCTTTCATTCTTTCTGAATTTTTTCTCCAAGCAATGATATTCATTGTCGGCTCCGCGGAATTGCAATAACGACGTGTTTATCAATACATTCATGGAAGTAGTGACTTATTGATCGCTACTTCAATACTATAGACCACTATTTTGATACAAAAAGAAGTAGTTATCAGCCGATATCCATACTCCGCCAGAAATATCGTTAGCCAAGCATTAATAATAATTAATGTAATAATTGCTAATCCGATAACTATTGATCGCTAAGTCCCTACTGCCCTATTTTTTTCGCACCTCTGGATCGTGTGGGGTGAACCAAATGATCCAAAGTTGTACGTACGCGCCTTGATATGCAGTATGGACAAGTCCTCTCTATTGAGACTTCTTAATTTCTGATTTTCACTAGCTTTCAAAGAAATTGCCATTGATTCTTCTTTCGGAGAGCAAGAATTTCTAGCTTTTTTAAATCTTTCATTGTTTTCATTATTTATTTCGCCTCTGCCACACAATTTCAATCTTCTTCGAATAATGCACCCGTACACCAGGCCTCGCGCGCGAGTGCTAGCCAACCAGAGCTGAGTAAATAATCATCTTACATTGTCAGCGTCTACACCCATTAAGATAGATATCATCACCACCTCAAATACTATGTTGACCAGAAGCCTACTCAAAAGTAAAGCGCCAATTCGCCAGCTCAGCCTCACATCTTTTTTGAGACAGCAGCCCGCAGTCTACGATGAGCCGCAATACAAGCTCAAAGAGATTGTGTCCGGTGCACCAAAGGAGCTAACCACGGATAGAGTTGTCAGAATCTTCCAAGAGGCAAAACCAGCGACTCAATCTGGTCACAATAATGGTAAATTTTGGAAATTGGACTGGGACGTTTTGGGAAAAGGCAACAGATGGGAGAACGACTTAATGGGATATCAGGGAAGTTCAGACTATATGCAAGGTACCATAATGAAGTTTGACACCAAGGATGCGGCTATTAGATTTGCTGAGGGACAAGGCTGGTCCTACTACTTGCAAGAGCCCAAAAAGAGACATTTCAGGAAGAAAGAGTACGCAATGAATTTCGCTCACTCCGCTGGTCCATTAAAGCACATCAGAACGAAGTAGAGAGGTTGAATAATTTATAGCATAAAGTAAACGTCATGGAAATATCCCCCTTTGTCAATCTGAAACAAAAGGAATTATATACAAAATGTTTCGGTATTTTGTTGACACATCGCGCGAGGTCAATAAAGAAGCCTTGAAAAGGAAATTGATTTGAACTTAAACCCTCTACGGAAATTGATTTGAACTTAAACCCTCTACGGAAATTGATATATTTGAGGTGTCAGACTTACGAACTCAGAAAAAAAGAATTGCATGTGATTTTCACTTTCTTTGTTTCTGGTCAAAAAAATCACAATATATCCTGAATTAAGGATATTTGTACGAATATTCCCTTGTACGTGTCCATGACTTGATCGCATGGAAATCAGTCAGTAACAACGAGCATACTTATTTGAGGCAGTTCATAAACCTGATGATATAATCATATTATGTTTCATTTTCAAAAAGCCAGAAAAAGTAATTTCCGTGTTTTTCTGTATCCTTCACTTTTATCTTTTTTTTTATCGCGTCGTGATCTGCGGCTTGTTTCTTAAGTCGCCGAGTCTCGAGATGGTGTCCATTGCGGACGTGCTGCATACACACCCTTGCAGGACGCGAAGCACAATTCTGGTGGAGAATTCCCAACCATCCTCGATAAGCCAAACCAAGGCCAGCGTGAGAAGAGCGATCGAACGACAATCGACTTCCTGGCAAATTATAGACGGGGATTTCTTGCATTTGAACTTAATCTTTTTCTCTATCTTGTTATCGGCGCTGTACGGAAATTTACCCGGCAAAGTCTGCTTTATTCTACCCCGTTCGCATAAACAAGTTTCGATCACAACTGTGTCATGTCCATCGGACGTAATGAAGAACGAAGAATATCGAGCCTGAGACCCTTGGGTCCTGCAAGTTTAGGTCTGACTCGTAGATCACGTGGTAAGGACGAATGGTCTCTAAAACCAAACGGCCTGAATCATAACTCAGGCATACCGAGAGGCCCCAGATCCGGCGCGTCTCATGGCGGAAGACCACCCCGGCGTGGCGATAGATTTAGTGGAAGGCCAAAGCCGCCAACTTTATATACTGACGAAAAATTCATCCGCATGGACGGCACGGATCCGCAAACGGGAATCAATCCCGACGATTCGAAGTTTGAAGTCCAGACTCACAATCAAAGTTATTTATCGCTGCGACAGCTTTCCTCTGTTGTCGATATTCTGAAGAACTATAGAGTGATTTATGATCCAGAATTGGACAAAACCCTAAGCAAGAGCGAAAAGAAGGACAAGCACCGTAAACTTCACTTTCAAACCGCCGACATGCAAAAACCAGGTGACCCGAGACTCAAGATTGGTCTTCAGAACTATTTTTCCAAGCCGCCTAAAGCCACGAAGAAAATGCCATTCAAACAACTCCCACAAACACGTCTCCCATATGATAAGGACTCTTTAGGATCTCCACCACAGGCCGAATTGATCGCGTGGGATTTGCCGGCGTCTATCAGTGAAGTATATCTCCTCAACTATTTTGGGTCATTTGGAAATCCTATTCATGCGATCAAGTTCATTAGTGATCCGATAAATGCTGCACCTCTAGGAATCGCTACCTTCTCATTCCAAGGCAATTTGGAAAAAGCGCTGCAGCTCGCCAAAGCTTTTTTAAAGCGTGTTAGAGCAGAGCCACAGAAGGTCGATGGTGTGGATCTTAAACTTGCACTCAACGATGCCGAGGATAAGCTCCTTCGAGCCAAAATGAAAATAGCTCGCGAAAAATTAAGAAGCGACCATATCACTAGAGAATTGGAGGAGAAGCAGCGTATGGAAGTCCAAAGGAAAAAAGCAGCGGAAGAGGAAAAGAAGGCAGTTGTTGCTTCTTCAAAAGTTGCTGCCAGCGCAAATGAACCAATCGAGGGAGATGTTTTGAAGGACCTCGATAATACCACGACTCTTTCCACGAGACATAAAAGTAAGCGAATTCCTGGCGTTTTCATACCTACAGACTTGGTTAAATACATCAAGGATAGGCCCTTTTTGTTCATCAGTCAAAAGTATGTTCCGACAACGAAAATTTCAACTCAAGATGTCAAAAAGGTATTGATGAAGTATGATTGGACTCGTGTGTTGCTGGAACGTACGGGCTTCTACGTGGTGTTCAATTCATTGAAAGAATGTCATAGATGCTTTATTAAGGAAGACGGGCTTAGGTTCTTTGAATTCGAAATGCACATGGAAATGTGCGTTCCCGCGAATTTTAAGGAAAACATTACGCATAGCTCTTTCGCAGCCAACGCGGACAACAATGAGGTTGACGAAGCAGTGAACTCATTGATTAAAGACTTCCAAAACTTCTTGAGCAAAGATATAAGGGAGCGGATCATTGCTCCCATTATTCTCGATCTTTTAAATCCCAACGATTATCCCGAGCTTCTTACTAAACTCAAAGACGAGGAGAAACAGAGGGAGCACGAGAGGCAGCAAAAAATCCTGGAATTGAAAGCTAAAGATGAAGCCTCGGCTGTCTCATCAAGGGATGATCCTAAAAGACCGGGAGTTGACAAGGTTAGAAAAGGCCCCGACAATGCTTATGTGATGAACTTACCGAGCTTCTCCAAAAAGCTCGGCTCCTTTTCCCAGAATCGGAAAGCTCGCAGAAATCTTTTTCCCATGCAACATGCTTTGAATTACGACGACCACGAGTCCGACGATTCTGACGAAGACGATTCCAGTAGAGGTACGACTCCACTTCCAGGAACTAAAAGGGAGCTCGAATCGCCTCCAACTCCTCAGGATGAAGAGCCTGTCAAGAGACAAAAAACCTCTAGACTCAGAGAAAGTCTTCTCTATGATGAGACATCTGACGAGGAATTGGAGGTTGAAGTCAAGGAAGAGGAAGAGGAAGAATCGATCGAGGAAGAAGATGACACTTCACAAGCGAAGCTTGAGCTGCCTTTGGGCGAGACGAAAATCGAGGCTGTATCTGAACTGAGGTACCAGTCTACGAAAAGCGCGCTTCCCGAGCCAGTGTATGAGGAGTTTGAGCCTCAGGCTGGAAGCGTGTTTGACTTGAAGCAATTCCAGAACCTTGTCAAAGATGACGAGGATCTTGCGTTAGTGCGCAAAGTACTCGAGAAATCTGAGCCTTCTAAAATCGAGCACCCTGAATATTGGGCATGGAAGCAAACGAAGCCCGCTTCAAATGTCATCGTATCGGAGGAGGAAGATGTGGGTCTTCTCCCCGAACGATTGGAATGCGATACCGGCTCATTCAAAAGTCAAGGCTACAGAAAGATCGCCGATGCAGATAAAATCGAGTACCTTCCCCACAGAAGAAAGATTCACAAACCTCTTAAGACAGTCCAAAATGACTCTGATGAGGGCAATCCGGCAAGCGGGGGCACCAGCAACGCAAACAGCAGTGTGCAAAGTTCACGAGTTAATAGAGCGAACAACAGACGATTCGCTGCTGATATCAGCGCACAGAAGCAAATTTTGAGCTCTGAATCGGATATTTTAAATCTCAATGCCTTGAATAAGAGAAAGAAACCTGTTTCATTTGCACGCTCAGCAATCCACAATTGGGGTTTGTATGCGATGGAACCAATCGCTGCAAAGGAAATGATCATCGAGTACGTCGGCGAAAGTATCCGTCAACAAGTTGCCGAGCATCGCGAGAAGAGTTACTTGAGGACGGGAATTGGGTCGTCATATCTCTTCAGAATTGATGAAAATACGGTCATTGACGCTACGAAAAAAGGTGGGATTGCCCGCTTTATCAACCATTGCTGCAATCCGAGCTGCACTGCCAAAATTATCAAGGTGGATGGCAAGAAACGAATCGTTATTTATGCATTGAAGGATATTGAAGCTAATGAGGAGCTTACGTATGATTATAAGTTTGAAAGAGAAACAAACGACGAGGAGCGTATTCGGTGCCTCTGTGGCGCTCCTGGCTGCAAGGGCTACTTAAACTAAGCAGAGCAAGAGACTTTCGAATTGATCAGTCATCGAGCAAAAGAGCTCCAGGTGCGTGGAATGATTTTAAAGACTCTTATTCAGAACATTCGAGTGGTCATTTTCGGTCACCTCTTGCCTCGCTAGATTATCGACCGATCCTCAGGCGAGGTATTCTCAAACTAGAAGGCGCCCACTCGTTTAATAAGGAGTTGTTCTTTTTAAAAAAAAAAGAAGCCTGACTTTTGGAAGGCCTTTCGCCCAATTTACACATAGCTAGTATGAACTCAAGTAGAGATAGAATCGCGAACAAATAGCATTTCAAAAAGATGTTTCGAGTGTATTTGTCTGGTCCTTCATGACGCACCAACTACTCATAAGTAAATGATAAGTTTTAAGAGTGTGCCTGGGAGTCACCTGAAGTCGAATTATATCGACCTATAAAATATGTTTTTTTCATAAAAAAATAAAAAGATAGAGCTCGCATTTTGTGCAAAACGTTGAGCGCGTTCAAAAGACGCGTCGCGCAGCTACGCACTATCGAATCACTATAGATTGCATCAGTCCAAAACTTTATATTAGATTTCGCAGAAGCAGCCGTATATGCTTCCATGTATACAATTCAACGGCCGACGGCTAATCCCTGTGTCTGTACATAGAATTAAGGCAGGGCTCGTTCCAGAACGAAGATTCCGGCTTCCACAAGAAGTTGAACGTAGATCGAAAAGATTTATGGCGGCAGCTACTGAAAATGTACATAGCCACGACTTTTTGAGCGATTCCAAAGCTTCTGAAGACTTTGACCCGATACCCAAACGCGCTCATCCATCAGACCCAATTTCTTCACCAGAAGAAGATGCTAATAGCTTTGATCCGACCGATCTAAGTTGGGACAAGGGTGGCCTATCGAAGAAAACAGCATTGAGTCCATTATACTCATTATCCAGAAAGCTTATTGATGACAACAAGGGATGTGTTTGTTTGATTCAGGTGGGAGGATTCTATGAATTGTACTTCGAGCAAGCATCGATAATCGGGCCAAAACTAGGTATAAAAGTGGCCGCTCGCAAGGCTCTGAATACAAGCGTACCGATGGCAGGTTTTCCGCTACATCAATTGCAGAAGTTTGTGAAAATTCTCGTGCACGACTTGCAGATGAACGTTGCCATCATCGATCAGTTTGACAGTGTCAGGAACGATACCGATTTAAAACATAGAAAGATTTCTCGAATTGTGTCGCCAGGAACATTGGTTGACGAGTCATTCATGAATTACTCCAATAATAATTACTTGGTTGCAGTTTCCCCGGGTTTCAAGCCTGGGTCATTTCCTGATCCCGATCTGCCCGTGGGCATTGCTTGGGTAGACATTTCAGTGGGCGAATTCTTCGTACAGCAGACAACTTTGAATGAACTCGCTGGGGATTTACGCAGAATCAATCCGAGCGAAATCATTTTTCCAAAAGAATACTATGTCTCTGAATCCAGTGCAGGGCAATTTTTGGATTTAGCCGACTTGAAAAAGTACTTTGTCAGGTATCATAAAACCACTTACAAGGACTATAAGATGCATTTTCAAAAAGATATTTTGTTGACTCGTAAAGCTCTCGAAGAATTCACTGTGCGTGAAGAAGCGGCAATGAATTTGGTGCTTTCTTACGTAAACGTCAATTTGCCTGAACGAGAGCTCGTATTAGATCAACCGTCCAGATATATCAATACCAATTACTTGGCCATGGACTCGCGCACACGAGACGCTCTTGAACTCACGGGTCGCTCCACCTTTGGGTCGATATCTGTGGTAGGTACCCTACTCAATACCATAAAGCGAACAAAAACTGCATCAGGGTCACGTCTTCTCTCCCAATGGGTGATGCTGCCAATCCTCGATGAGAAGAAGCTTGGCGAGAGGCTAGATTTTGTGGAATTGTTCAAGGAAAATGTTCTACTCTCAAAGGAAATCGTAACTCATTTACAATCTCTGGGCGACGTGGTGCGTTCGCTCCAGAGACTTGCTCTTAAATCCGGGCCACGAGTCACACACTTGCTGAGTATCGCCGCCGGCCTTGTGCAATTAAATGATCTTAGAATGATGTTGCAAAGTGCTGCAGGTTCTCTCGAAGCACGTCACGCTGCTTTAGTGAAAACTTTCCTCTCAAAATTTACAATCCCTGAAGGGTTGGCCGATAAAATTTTAGAGACGATCAGCATTGACAATGAACCTACTGACAACGATGAAAATTTGCAGGCTCAAGCCGACTCAGATATGATAAACCAAGCAGCAATTGAGTTCACGGTCAACAAAAACTTCAATGAAACACTCTCTGCCCAGCACAAAAAATTGCGCGAGTTGCAGGACCAAGAAACACGTATAATGACGAACATATTGAAATTGACACAGGAAATCGATCCAAAAGCGTCTATCGATCATCGCCAGCAATTTGGAAGGCACACGGATGCCATTTTTGTTAAATGCCGCGCAAAGTTCATTGACGAGATTGAGCGTGCATTGATTACCGAACTAGGCGCAGATATACGAGAAAAAAGAAAGGGAAATATTGTGGTCAAAACTCGTGAATGGGATGACACCATAGAGACTAGAAACGAGTTGACACAGAACATTTTAGAGCTCGAAAAAGTCATAGTCGAGGAGCTCAGTCGCGAGGTATTGTCGCATATTTCTACTATAAGACAAGCAAGCAGATGTGCAGATTTCATCGACGTCACTTCCTCGTTCGGCTACTTGGCGCGCGAGAGTTCATGGGTACGGCCCAAATTTGCGTCCACCAAGATTCTCTCTGTAGCTGAAGGGCGTCACGCTGTGGTTGAGTCGAGTCTCAGGGATAACGGTAAAGTATTTGTGCCTAATGACACCAAATTGGGAAGTGATGGAATGCTATGGATAATTTCAGGGCCGAACATGGGTGGCAAAAGTACTTTTCTCCGACAAAATGCACTCATTGTGATTTTGGCGCAAATTGGGTGTTTTGTGCCTGCCAGACGGGCAAGTCTATGCATCGTGGACCGTTTGTATACTAGAATTGGCGCTTCTGATGACATTTTCAGTGACTTGAGCACATTTATGGTTGAAATGATAGAAACCAGCAATATCTTGAAAAACGCCACCAATCGCTCATTGGCTATTGTCGACGAAATTGGCAGAGGCACCAGCGGGAAAGAGGGGCTCGCGATTGCATACGCCACGCTTTTACATTTATTGGAAGTCAACAAGTGTCGTGCGTTGTTTGCGACTCATTTCGGAAAAGAGCTTCAAACACTTCTAGACAAGGATGAAGTGAAATCCGGAAAAATCCGGTTTTACAAAACGCAAGTTACAAAGGCTTCGGATGGAAAACACTCCTTCCAGCATATACTCGAGCCCGGAATAAGCGAAAAGTCATATGCAATCGAGGTTGCAGAACTCGCGGGATTTCCCAAATCGGCGCTTTCGCATGCCCAGCGAGCATTAAGTCTAATGTGAGCCACACTGCCAAGAAGGTAAATGCGAAAGCTTAGTGATTGATCAAATGGCAATTCTTCATCGAAGGTTTTCCTTCGAGTCAAATTAGCATATTCGGTCAAATACATCGATGGTAGATGGTATCATATGCAAAATGGCTGAATGATCAAAAGATACTCGTACTTGATTAGCGCATTTGCACGCAGCTGAGACTTCGTGTTTTAGTGCATATGGTCATCTTGATCGGTGGAGGATACAGATTGGTACAGCTTTCATTATCATTACATGTATTTAGTTTAACACAACTTGAGCCACTTAAACTGAATTCGAGCGCATCATTTCCATTGTTCGAATTCAAAGTCCCTGCTCTTCTTGAGAGGCACGTGATCATCTTCAATCCTGGATGATTTTGGGAATGTTGACATACACGGTGTCTTAGAATAATCTATTTCACTTATTGATCGTCATTACCTGTCTTATCTTTACTGAGATTTTTCATGACCATTTGCTGCAACTGTTGTAAGGCATTGCCAGACAGAGTGGCAGACTCGGGCTGGTAAACATTCGATTGATCCACATGATGTGTTGGGTTAGACTGATGGTATTGCGGTCCAGAACCAAGTTGCGGCATGGTCTGCGCTGGTTGGGGTTGGCCATATGGGGGCTGCGGATATTGATATTGCTGGAACTGCTGCAGCTGGTGAACTTGAGTGGGATGTGGCAAGAATTGGTTTTGAGGGGCCTGGTATACGGGTAAATACTGGCCGTACTGTTGTTGCACGTATGGCTGTTGATGTGCATACGGCTGCTGATTTGCAAACTGTTGTTGTGCATATGGTTGTTGCTGTATAAAAGACTGCTGCTGCACGTATGCCTCCTGTGGATTGTAATGCTGTTGAATTGGTGTCCCGTAAGGTTGGCCATATACGCCGCCTTGTGCTTGACTTAATGGAACGCCATATGCACTAATTGAATTTTGAGCAGGCTGTTGAAATACAGCAGCCCCATGCAATGCAGGATTGTGGTGAGTGTGATGCAGAACTTCCTTGACTGAACTAGCTGGCGCTTCGGGCTTTCGCTCAGCAAACCCGTAGGACACGAAACTAGACTCATTCTTTGACGCCGCAGGCTTCTTCTTTAAAACAACTTCACCACTCTCTTGTTTTTTCTGTTTGCGCTTGCGAGTTTTCTCTTGCTTGGCGGCCAATTCCTGTTCGTCGTCAGAATACTCCTGCTCTTCTTCGGGCAATTCCTCATCATGGCAGTTGCTGGCATCTGTACCCTTGAGCTTTTTAATCGCGTCTGTGTATAAGAACTGCGATTCAGGAACAACATAGAATACCTTGCTGCCCTTCTTGTCCTTGACTCTCTCAAAAGCTTCCACTGAGTTGAATTTGACGCGATACACGGGTGCCTGCAAACGGCCAAAAGTTTCGAAAAGAGGACCCAAGAGTTGTCTATTTTCAAAGCATAGAATGGAATCGTCCTTCAAGATTCGAAATTCCCCCGATATGTTGGCCTTAATTATAACGCTGTTTTCTACTAGTGCGCTGATATCGCCAATATACTCCAAAGGTGCGTTTTCCGGAATAGTATAGTCTTCCGGTAGATCCGTGGCCTTCTCGGTTGCAACTTCATTCTTTGACAAGATAGGTCCCGACGGAGCTTCATCTTCCTCTTCCAACTCGTCGATAGTTCGTCTTGCTTTTTCACCTGATGCAAGTTCTGAATCCGACTCCGACTCTGAATCTGAATCAGAATCCGAATCTGACTGATCTGAAGAGTCGCTGGATGTATCGCTGCTCGAAGATGACGAATTATCATCGCTTGCCATATTTGTTTCCGCACTTTCATCTATCATTATCTCATCATCGGAAAATTCGTCTATTTGCTCATTTCCCGTCCATCTATCAGTGAGGTCACGAACCTTCGTGTTTGGCTGTGCTTCACCTTCATTTATATCGGCATTGGCATGAGGAGCCGATTCCTTATCAGAAGTTTCACTTGAATCCACGTTTAATCTACTGCTATCAATCAAGTCTTCCGTCCCCACCTCTTCCGTCTTATCGAGAATAGTGCCAGAATTCCCCGCAAATGTAGGATTTGCGTTCGAACTAGCGATGAGATCATTTGTTTTTATTGGGGGGTATGCACTTGTAATTTCGGCGGCAGTCTCGCTCTTATAATCGTCATTATTCGATTGAGAGAGCACGTTCTCCTCGCTTTTTGTTTCGGTCATCGCAGCCCTCAAAACTTAAGCATTCCACTGTTGCAGCCGAGATGAGCTTCTGGCCGATGAGCTAGGTGCACAGGTGTACTCGTGCAGGCTAAACTGCATGTGGAGTTAATAAAGCTCGTATTCCAAAAAAAAAATGGTCTATATGCTTCGCGCTAAATCTGGGTGTAGCAATTTTGAGACGCGACTCGTGTTTTGATTCTTTATTTTGTTTCACGTTATCTTGATTTGTTCTAATGCAATCACTGTCCTGAAGGTTTTGTGTCGCTGTGCCATCGAGATGGTATCTCTGTACTCTTTGTAGTGTCGTCGTCGAAAAAAAAAGTTCCCCGACTCAGCTGGTGAAGCGACCCTTCTGCTTATACCTTTACCCTGTGAAAATTATTAATTTCTTCTATTTCTGGCCCAGGCACGTAGTTTGTTCACTGATGATTATCGCATGCCGGATGTGAAGCCACGCCTGCGCGTTGCTGAAACTTGAGATAATGTCTCGCTCGAGTAACGCGGGCTATTGTTTTTGGCACTCGTTCCAGGCGCGGGTATCTTCTACTTGCAACAAGCGTTTATTAAGTGGCATGATAATAACCAGGCAAATGAGAAATTGTTGGTAAAAGTCAATCCTAAATTTCTTTCTCATACTCACTGGGAACTTGTAGGACAGCGAGTGAACACATATTATCGCGAATACTGAAAATCGAACTTTTTTTTTTTGCTCTTCGAAAATTTACACGAGTCTTTTGCTGGTATGTGTGACGAGAGGCCGTGCTACTTTATCTGGCGAAGCCTCAGCATTGCTCAGTGACAATAGGATTCTTGAGTGCGAACTTCCTGTTTCGTCTGAATTGCAATCCGCGCTCACCCATATTGCAATGATGCCAGCATTGTTCTGCATACGTCGTCGCCAAGCCCGCTCCTGAAGGCACCCCCGTGTGACGGCCTATAGTCCAGCAGTGAAACATAAAATGACGACAGAATTCCCCCTTTTCAACTTCCGTAATTTTTTTTAGAAGATCTTTACTTCATTCGCTCCCATTTCAAATCGTCACTCCTTTATTCAAGCCTTACCATATCTTTTTGCCTTCACATCGATATTTCCTTCTTTTATACGGTATGTTTTTTTTAATTCAATTACACTATACGACGAACGATCTGTAGCGGGATCGAACAAGCTCAAGACTCAAGAAATTTCCTCGCAAATCTAAACAGTCATCACCATAATGTCTTTGAATTCACTTCATCTGGCCGGCAGCATTTGCGGTAATAAAACCTGTCAGGCACATCTGGTGATTTTGAAAAAAAAAATAAGGGACTGGAGCCAAGCAATACACAGCTGAAGTTTCTCACTTCAAAATCATTAACTCGGTCATCCACAAAGTGCGTCGCTTTTAGACGCTGGCTAAGTCGCCTTTGTGACTTTCACAGCCAGCCAACGACGGATGCGGATTGAGCCAGCATCAGAGTGTGTACTGCACATAAGCGTGACTGAGGCGCGTATCGTTATTGTTTGGCTCATTCGCGCTCACCGCGTTTCGCGGTCGGCTGCAAGAAATTGCTTGGCCCGAAATAACCATGAAAAAAAACCAGCCCCGCTAGAAATTTGAACTAAGGCAATACTAACTGCTCACAGCAATGAAATTTGACGTTACTTATATATACGCAATGGCATTGGCCATTGCTTCTTTGGGACATGCTGCTCCCGCAGTTAAAAGAGACGATGACTGTGCCACCACGCAACGCCATCTTCATCATATGCATAAGAGAGCCGTCGTCATCGAGACGCAAGTCGTCACCATTTTTGTTGATGGCCAGGGCCAAACAGTCTCTTCAGGTGCTAGCTCGACCATTGTGGGAGGACAACTGACGAGTCAAACTACTTCAATTACATCCGCTGCTCAAACAACTTCTTCTTCAGCAACATCAACAACTCAGGCCCCTTCGACAGTGCAATTTTCCTCCGCACTGCAATCGTCTTCGACCTTCTCGTCCAAGTCAACGCCGGTCGCAAGTTCACTGTCTAGCGTGAAAAGTACGACTACATCGACCTCAAGTGCGTCGACTTCAACCTCCACAGTTGGCGCTGATGCGATAAGCGGTGATTTGAGTGCTTACCAAAGTCCATATACGCAGTTTGTGGATGGCACGATATCATGTAGCAGCTTCCCAGGAAGCGTGGGACAAGGTATTATCAACCTCGACCACTTGGGATTCGGTGGTTACTCTGGCATCTACCACGCCGATACGTCCACGGGCGGAAGCTGTACCGAAGGTGCCTACTGTTCTTACGCTTGCCAGCTGGGTATGTCTAAGACCCAGTGGCCATCTTCACAGCCAGCAAATGGTGTGTCCGTAGGTGGATTGCTCTGTAAGGGTGGCTATTTGTACAGAACCAACACCGACACAAATTACTTGTGTGAGTGGGGAATTGATTCGGCAGTAGTGGTAAGTGAACTCTCTGACTCAGTTGCTATCTGCA